>CM076973.1:54968768-55006268 GCA_039105355.1 Benthosema pterotum
GGTTAAAGGTTACTATAGCTTAGCTAAGGACCAGCTGGAACTCTCTCAAGGACCACGGGTGGTCCCCGGGCCACCTATGGGTCTAGGTGGGCTGGCGTACATCGTAGGAGGGAGGTTAGTTCACAGAGAGACTCATGGGATGACAAATCCCATGTGTGTTGTGTAGGCTGTCAGTTACCAACCCACCACCATGTGTGTTGTGTAGGCTGTCAGTTACCAACCCACCAACAACGACAACATTACAGCACGACAAACACTCCATCCACCTGCACACGCTTCCACCGTTATCAAGCGATAATTCCCAGGAGGCTGCTTATTAGCCGATCTTATCGAGGAGGCATGTTGTCTGGGAGCAGACTGACACCATTGCACTGATAAGATCTTAACTGCGAAACTGCGATCTTATCCACTGATAACGGTCGAATCTGCTTGCCGTTAGTTTTAGGGTTAGGTTTGTGGTAAAAGACTTCAATGTTTTGTATCTTACAACATTATGTATGAGTACAATACAGAGAATGTTTGCATTCGCCATCTTTGTTGAAGAAAAGTCTATCTATGTCTGAGATAACTAATCTTAATTATCTTTCATAGTGGTTTAAACCCTGTGGAAATCCATTGTTTTTCTGCAAACTTTCTCTCCCCTTCTGTCCACGTTTGATTGCATTCCAGTCCACATACTTTCATTGCTCCAATTCCATGTCCAATAAAATGTTGTACTATGACAACTAGTGACATCTCTTTGGCATTTTTTATGTTCTATCTATGCTGGTCTGCTATTGTGTTCTTGGTTTCCCCTACATATTGTAGATTACATTTGTTACATGTGATTAGATAGATACAGTTTTTTGTGGTCGCTGTTATGTTTTGTTTTATCCCTATCATGATGTTTGTTCTATTTTCAACCCTAAAAATAGACAACCTAACCTCACAGACGGTGGTTGAGCGTCAGGGATTTAGGCTTAGGGTTACGGTTGGAGGGGTCTAGGGGTTTTGCATCTCGGAACAATAGGAGTCGGCAGAGCATGGCCATTCTGAGATGAAAAAGTCCTGCTGATGACAACGTGATAACTGTGATCTTATCCACTGATAACGGTAGAATCCGCTGGTCAATTAGCAACCCAACAGCCAACAACGACAGCACGACACTCTCTATCCACCTACCTTCTGGTACTCAGCATCCTCCGGTCTGAAGTCGCTGCTCACAGCCTCGAACTGGAGGTTGAAATGAGGGAGCCGATGGAGCAGGTTGACCCACCAGGGTGGAGAATAGTTCACTACAGCCGCCATGATCACTCCGAGAATCCTTCAGAATCCTTCAGGAGTCTTCAGCACGATAACACTGTCAGCCAGTCAGTGAGACAGTCAGACAGACAGCCAGTCAGTGTGGAGTCCTTCTCCTTCGCACGGTTCACTGTGAACGAAGCAGAGAGAGGAGATGATGTTCACTAGTGATGACCTATAGCAGTGGTCCCTGAGAGGGTTCCAGGTGGTCCCCAGCCAGGCTACATGATGGAAAGTTGGTCAACCAGGTGCAACCCTGGTTTTCAACCATGTGGTCCGGGGACTACCAGTGGTCCTTGAGAGAGGTCCAGGTGGTCCCCAGCTGAATGGTGGAAAGTTGGTTAAACAGATGTAACTCTTTGAGAGTGTAAACATGAAACCAAATGGACCTTTGCAGGTCCATTTGGTTTCATGTTCACACTCTCAAAGAGTTAAAATATTCATCATGTGAATCATCCCAAGTCTATACACAACTAGAGAATGTAGAAGATTAATGGCCATTTTGATCTGTATGTCTGACTGTTTGGTTTTCTCCAAAATCCAGCCGGGAATTGTGAAAAAAGCAAATCAAATCTTTAGTTTTAGGGGTCTAAATTTTTGAATAAATAGTGGGGCCTGGTATCAAGAAGGTTGAAAACCACTTATTTATGGTGTTTTGTTGTTGATATGTGTGTTATTTTTGTGTGCTATTATTGATGTGTTGAATGCATTAAGACCACAATGGAGAACAAGTCCCCAGGGTGTCTTTATGTTTATCCTTTTAGTCTGAATCACTGATGGTACCCTGACTGACTGACTGACTGACTGACTGACTGACTGACTGACTGACTGGACCATTTATATTTATGACTAGTACAGTTTATTAATCAATCATCAAAGAGTAGGTTAGAGTAGGAATGAAATTAATCTATATTGTCCAGGGGCGGATGTAACATTTCCCGATTGGGAAGGCAGGAAAAAAAATGGTATGGGCGCACCCATACCATTTTCAGTTACAGGACTTTTATTAGTCAAGTAAAGCATCAATAATAACATCAGTTGTTGTTGAAGTTGCAACAGACACGCAGCATGCATAAAGCTAAAGGTCTGACTCAGAGAGTTTTCTGTTTTCAATGATGAAATGCTGTTGGTTTAGTGGTGACACAGCTGTAGTTAGTTAGTAGCAGTAGTAGTGTTTCAAATCATTTTAAATAGAAGCACTTTAATTTGAAATATCTTGTTTTGCATGCACGCCATCGTGTTTGGTGGGGCAGACTGGGCATTTAGGGGGGCATTGCCCCCCATGTCCATGCCTAGATCCGCCCCTGATATTGTCTGTTGGTGTTGGGGGAAAACCTCATATGTCCCAAACTGTCATGTTAATTTTCATCGGGATTCAAATCAGCAAAACATTAAAGCGGCAAATGAATGATCAAGCATGGAAATAAAATGGTTTCTACTGTTAGCCTACTGCATATCACTATACTGTACTGTATGTGTATGTATTATATATAAGGCACACACACACACACACACACACACACACACACACACACACACACACACACACACACACACACACACACACACACACACACACACACACACACACACACACAGTGCCCTTACATCACTATGCTGTACTGCAGAGATGGAGACTGTGCTGTCATAATGACTACTGATGTGATGGTAACTGTTTAAATGGCCGTTATTAATCTACCGCCTCAATGATAACTACAGCTAGAATACAGTCAGATAGATAGATAGATAGATAGATAGATAGATAGATAGATAGATAGATAGATAGATAGATAGATAGATAGATAGATAGATAGATAGATAGATAGATAGATAGATAGATAGATAGATATTTTTGCATCTTTGTAGAGGCACATTATTAAATGATCAAATTATTGTCTATTGGCTTGGCTATGCTCACCCATTTTATCTCACACCGTAGCAGTAAACATTTGCTTGCTTCTCCAACATACGGTAATTATGAAGATGTTTGCAAGGAAGGAGTCACAAAATGGTCAATTTCATACAGCATATATGCTGTAGACCACCCATTATGTAGTAGTAGGCTATATTTGACCGCGGACCTCTGCATTCTTTGTCAAAATGTTTCAGCTTTAATGTTTTTTTTTTTTACCGTTATTTTTTCTGGGTCGCGCATGCAGGGAATCCTCTCCTGGCGACCCCCCTCACTCTCTATGTAAAGGGGAATTCCATCCATTTTCAAGATTTTCCTGAGAGCGTATAAATGGAACCAAATGGACCCGCTAGGGTCCATTTGGTTCCATTTGTACCCTCTCAGGAAAAAAGGGTCTAAAAAAATCATTAAGAAACACAAAACTCGATATCACCACGTTGTGCTGCACCATGTTATTTTTTTCAGACCTCCATTTCTAGTCAACACAGATTTTTTTTTTTTATCATGTCGACACAACATCTCTAAGTAGAATGTTGAAAATGGGTGGAATTCCCCTTTAATAATGCCAGCACCACATTGCAGATCTTCAGAATGCATTATTATGTTGTGAAAAGCTTGCATACATACATACCCTGCGGACCCCCTGCTGCGGACCCCCTGCGGCCAGGCGGAGTGGACAGTGGTCTCTGGTCAGCCGCGGACCACTAGACTAATATAGGTCTCTGCGGACCACTAGACTACCGGAGGATTCATGGATTCTATTGTCCTGATCCGCAACCTCCTCCTCCTCCTCCTCCTCCTCCTCGATCACCAAAATATCACCAAACAGATCCTTTCACATCATTAGAATATTATGGTCTGTTTTCCAGCAGGTCCGCGGCTCACTCCATCCTCCTAACCTCCAGATCTGCATTCAGTGAATTAAAAGCCGTCGATCACGTCACGGTCGATTAGGGGTTAAACTCGTTGACCCTCCTCCCCCTCCTCCTTTTAGCCTTATTGTTAGGGTTTATTCCCTGTAATAGTGGTCCGCGGTGCCGTGCGTCCGTCCGTCGTCGTCCCCTTCAATGTACTGCAGCCAGGGACCACCACTGGGCTGGCTCTAGTCCGTCTGTCGGTTCTTAATGCATTCGGAGGTTCGAGATCAACCCTAAAATCACCGCCGTGTTTCCAAAACAGCCTGCAGGACTGCAGGCAGCTCTGAGTGTGTATGTGTGTGTGTGTGTCTGCAAATAGACTACATCTGAGAGAAAGAAAGAGTGTGTGTGTGTGTGTGTGTGTGTGTGTGTGTGTGTGTGTGTGTGTGTGTGTGTGTGTGTGTGTGTGTGTGTGTGTGTGTGTGTGTGTGTGTGTGTGTGTGTGTGTGTGTGTGTGGAGATGATAGCGAGAGCAGTAAAAATCCGCAGAGGCGCGCCCCCTGATGGCGAAAAGATAGTGGTGCATGTGTGACGCACACAAAATGTATGGTCACATTTATGTTGTGGTTGTATTTTGTTTTTATTTTGAAGATGTTTTTTTTGGTGGTACAAGTACAAGAAGAGCGTTTTCCCATGGACTCGAATGGACAATACGAAATACCTCTTGGTTTAATTCCAAGCTCACTATACACTATACAGTGTGACATTCCTGGTGTTGCCACCAGGGGGCAGGGTGGCGCCTCGCGTTCTCAGAGACTCACATGTTGACTGGACTAAGCGAACTTCCTCATTCTGCATGAGGAGGCTAAGAGGAGAACAGCGTCGTCAACCCGTGTCTTTCATTTTTCCCTGTTTTACCAGGTTTGTACACCCCAAAAGACACTCGAACTGCACACAGTTGCTTCCTAAGTTGTATTTCACTTTTGAGATCGTTTTCAGTCAGAATAAGAACAGTTTTGAGTGGTTTTGTGGCCAATAGTACTGTGTGTTATTATTGCTGCTGCACCTCTAAAATGGCGCTGCCATTGTTGTACTGAAAAGTTGCGTTCTTCACGTGGGCTCCAGAACATTCCATTTTGTATTCAGTTTAGTATGAGAGAGTTTTATGGGTCATTTTTGTAAAGCTTTATTTTCGTTTTTGATACAGTAAGACAGTATTGATTGAGAACGTTTTGTACAGTTTTCTGTATTTACATTATTAATGCACTTATTAGTACTAAAGTATAAAAACGCTTCCTAAAAGCCATAAAATAACCTCAGTACACCTATAATACTTACCTAGTAGGTTTGTAGCTGTCCAGTAAGCTGTGCTGGTTAAATATATCCACATTGATTGATGTGCACTATACAGTCTGATACAGACATTAAAGGGACACTTTGCAGTCTGATACAGACATTAAAGGGACATTCCACATATTTTTGATGTTTGCTAAAAACAGTTGTTTTAAGGTTATGAAAGTAACTAAAGACGTTTATTGCACTCAAATGTGAATTTAAAGGTGAACTACTGTAATTGTGAATGTTATATGAAAAGAAAAAGACTATTGTGACTATGTTATTTGAATTATTGATTGAACAAAAAGACAGAGAGAAGAAATATGATTGATTGATTAATAAACTCATTCTGCATGAGGAGGCTAAGAGGAGAACAGCGTCGTCAACCCGTGTCTTTCATTTTTCCCTGTTTTACCAGGTCGATGGCAAGGTCTCCCCATTGCAGCACCTTATCTGCTTAACAGATCCTATGACTAAGATCTGTAACAGATTTGTGGGGGCTCGTCCGGGATCGGCGCCACCTAGTGGTCGGAGAGGGACGTCGATCTAGTGATTCCTGAACCTGTGGACCAGAGTGCGTCATCATCAGAGCGAGGAGCTGTGAGAGTCGAGGGCGTCTGACTGCGGCCAGAGCGAGGACTTCACGAGCTGAGGGTGTCTGATCGATGTTCACAATGGCAGACAACGAGAGAAAATCACTGACCTGGACCATCAAGAAGAAACTGTTCCACCTCTCTCCAGATGAACTGCTCAAGCTTGCCACGGTCATCTCAGAAGAGCCTACTCAAGCTAAGTTGGTCAACCAGGATGAGGAGAGTTGCGTTGATTTTCTGTGTTCATACATGGAAAGTACCGAGTTGCGAGAGTCAGAGGATCAGGGCATTTCTGAGCTAAAGAGTATGCTAGACGTGATCTCCGAGATTATTGCTAAGCGTACTAAGAGCGATTCAGCTACAGGCGGTGGAGATGTTGATGTATCTGTTGTTGTATCTGATGTTTCTGATGCTAATGGTTCCCACACTGCCCACACTGACACTGCCCACACTGACATACACGCTACAGGTACACACTCTGACACTGCATCACCTGATTTAGTAGGTCAAACCGATGCACTTGCTTTGCACATCAGTAAACTGATGTCCTCCTACGATGATTTGTGCAGGAAGGTTAAACAGGGCGGGGCTTCATTCATTCCACATCCCTCAACTGACACCCTACCCACTACTTCTCACCAGTTCACACACCGCAGTCAACACACCACAACCAACCCGCAACCCACTGATTCAGAGCAGTCCATACACAACAACACACACGCCATAACAAACACTCAAACCACTGATTCAGACCAGTTCATACACAACAGCAACACACGCGCCATAACAAACACTCAACCCACTCTTTCCCACAGCGCACACACCACCACTGACGCACAATACACTCTCCAATCCCACAGTCCAAATGTTGTCCCATCTTCCCAGCCCCACCATGGCCAACCTCCCAGTCATCATGGAAGTATGATTGCCCTCAAAGACCTCCCCTTCCTCCAGAAGAAGGAATTCAAGATTCACGGCGGACAGATTGGCGACAATGCATCTGAAATAACCTACAGCAACATCAGCAAGCAGATTGATCAAGGACTAAGAGAGATGAACACTGAGGGTGCAGTCATACGAGCAGTGTTTCGCATCTTAAAGCCTGGAAACTTCAAGGACATGCTCTCAAGCAAGGATGACATGACCATAGCCGAGCTGAAGAGCTTCCTACAGTCTCACCTAGGAGAGAAAAGCAGTACTGAGTTGTTCCAGGAGCTGATAAGTGCCAAGCAACATGAACATGAAACGCCACAGCAGTTTCTCTACAGGATGATGGGGCTCAAACAAAAGGTGATTTTCATGTCCAAACAGACAGACTCTGACATCAAGTACGAAGCACAAACTGCACAGAATGTCTTCCTTCGCACCGTTTCTCAGGGCCTGAATGAGAAACATGATGACATAAGGAGGGAGTTGAAGCCACTCCTCTCAGACCCAGCAGTCACCGACGACATGCTTCTAAGACAAGTAAACAAGACAACAAGTGAAGAGAGCGAGAGGAAGCGACGCTTGGGGCGCAGCACCAATCGCCCTAAGACAGCTCAAGCTCACATCGGCGAAGTGAACACCAGTGAAGTTGACAAAGAGAAACCTGTCCCCGACACACAAGCTAAAGATGAGCTCATCCAGCAGCTAAGCGCTCAAGTTCAGGCTCTGACGGAAGTTGTAACCTCCCTGCAAGCCAAAGCTACACCTACACCGCCACGACCTGAGCCGCAGCCCCAGTCCACCTGTCAGTGTTCCAACAAACAGAGTCAGAGTCGGCCAGTCAAGAAAGAGAAACCATACGGCTGTCACAACTGCGTTGCCAACGGTCGCCCCAACTGCAACCACTGTTTCGCCTGTGGAGAAGAGGGACACCGTGCTGTTGGGTGCTTGAAGAAAACTAAGCCGTCGGGAAACTCCTCCCGGTCACAGCAGAGGGACCACCTGTGACCGGAACAAGCCATCAGTCCCATTCAGACCGTACCAAACCCGCAGCAGCACAGGCCAATGATGACAAGTCGCCCTCACAGCGAGTAGCAAAGTTAATTGGAAAGAAGTGCTTATTTAAATGCAACCTGAGCGGATACGCTGTGACAGTCCTGCTCGACTCTGGGGCCCAAGTCAGTATTATTGACCAGCCATGGAAGCACAAATACGTACCTCAACAGGAAGTGCGCCCTCTCAGTGAACTCATAGGGACCAGACCGTTGGATCTCACTGCAGCCAATGGGGGACCGATCCCATATGAAGGATGGGTGGAACTCACCTTTAACCTACCTGGAAATGAAGACAATAACCTTGCCATCAGAGTGCCCTTCCTGGTCAGCCGTGCCAGCCTGGTGAGACCCATTCTGGGCTTCAACGTCATAGAAGAGCTCATCCTAGGGCAGGAGGGTGACATTGAAGTTGTCGCAGTTATTGGCAAGTTGCTGAGAGAGGCCATGCAGATTGAAACTGAGCAAGCAGAGACAATTGTGAACCTGATACAGACCCCTGAACCTGACCAGCGCACTGCAGTGATGAGAGTTGGTCGTCAAGGCGTTGTCATCCGCCCAGGTCACGTCGCTCGCATCAAGTGCAAGGTGCCTGCAGATTTCACCTCCCCTGTGGCACTGTTCGAGGTCAACCACCCAGACACAAGATTGGAGGAGCTGGATATTGGTGATGGCTTGGTCGAGGTCCACCGTGTCAAACAGCCCTATATTGTGATCCCTGTGGGTAACCACACCCAACACGATGTGACACTGAACAACTACACGGCGCTGGGCAGTATTCAGACAATCGACAAGATCGTGGAAACAGATGAGATGGATAGCGTCGAGATCAGCAATGTTGACTTACCTGCTCCTGTTGAAGACAACGGCGACCACAAAGAACAACCGACCAAGCTGTGGTCTCCTCCTGTCGACGTAAGCCACCTGAGTGACGAGCAGCAGGCCATAGTCAAGCAGATGCTCTACGAGGAGTCCAATGCTTTTGCTCGGGATGATAACGACATGGGCTGTATCCCAAGCCTCCAAATGGGAATAACCCTGAAGGATGACATCCCAGTACAGAGAACCTATGCAGCAGTTCCCAAACCACTGTACAAGGAAGTTAAGGAATACATCCAAGACTTACTGGCGAAGAAGTGGATTGTAAAGTCCAAGTCTCCCTACGCTGCTCCAGTGGTCTGTGTCCGCAAGAAGGATGGAAGCCTGCGGCTATGTATTGACTACAGGCTCCTGAACCAAAAGACAGTTCCAGATCGGCACCCCCTTCCTCGGATTCAAGACCTCATCGACACGTTGGGCGGCTACAACCTGTTCTCAATATTGGATCAGGGGAAAGCCTATCATCAAGGTTTCATCGCCGAGGGGTCGAGACACATGACTGCCTTCATCACTCCATGGGGCTTGTATGAGTGGGTGCGCATCCCCTTTGGGCTTTCGAACGCCCCAGCTGCTTTTCAGAGGAGCATGGAGGAAATGCTTGACTCCTTGCGGGACGAATGCTGCATCCCATATTTGGACGATGTTCTATGCTATAGCAAGACCTTTGAAAACCATGTAGAAGTCCTGAGACGAGTGCTGAGAGCTCTCCAACACCACGGCGTGAAGCTCAGACCAACCAAGTGCGAGCTCTTCAGAAAAGAAGTCCGGTACGTGGGGAAGCTGGTCTCAGCCGATGGAGTGCGACTGGACCCCAAGGACCTGGAAGCCATCCAGGCCTTGAGGCGTAAGACCCCCAGCACGGTCGGCGAGACGCGTAAGCTTCTCGGTTTCCTGAGCTATTACCGAACGTACATTCAAGACTTCTCCAGAATCGCCAAACCGATGTATGAGCTCTTGCAATGCAAAAACCCTGTCACCACTGTGCCTCAGCCCAAACAGAGGAGAGGAAAAGGTGCCCAGTTGTCATCCAGAACCCCGATCCAGTGGACTGAAGAGCACCAGAGAACCCTTGACCAGCTGATCCACATTCTGTCCAACCCTCCAGTACTTGCATACCCTGATTTTGATCTCCCCTACGTGCTGCACACAGACGCTTCACAACAAGGTCTAGGTGCAGTGCTATACCAACGCCAGGGAGGGAAGCTCAGAATCATCGCGTACGGGTCCAGGACACTGTCCCCAGCAGAGCGGAATTACAACCTTCACTCAGGGAAGCTTGAATTCCTGGCCTTAAAGTGGGCCATTTGCGAAAAGTTCCGAGACTACCTCTTCTACGCGCCCCACTTCCTGGTGTACACGGATAACAACCCGTTGACTTACGTGCTGAGCACCGCTAAGCTCAATGCAGTCGGCCACCGATGGGTTGGTGAGCTTGCGGACTTCCGGTTCGAAATCAAGTATCGACCGGGCAAAGTTAATGTGGATGCCGACACCCTGTCCAGGCTGCCGTTGGACATCGACAACTACGTTGACGCCTGCACAGAGGAGCTGTCCAGAGACACCATACTAGCGACGTGGGAAGGCAGTCAAGCCGCCAAGCAGAAGGATGTTGCATACGTGGCTGTCCTGAACCTGTCACAAGAAAGCTCAACCCCAGAGCTGCTCCCAACGATACCTCACGATGAACTCATCAAGTCGCAACGAGATGACCCTGCCATCGGTCAAGTCATCCGGTTGAAAGAGACCACCACGACACTGACCAACGACATGAGAAAGGGGTTCAGTGGCCTTGCGAAGAAGCTGCTGCACCAATGGGACAAACTCCATCTGGACAATGGTCTGTTGTGCCGGAGAACCAGCCAGAGGAGTCAGCTCGTCTTACCTGACCAGTACCGACCTCTAGTGTTGAAACACCTCCATGATGATATGGGCCATATGGGAGCGGAAAGAGTCTTGGGCCTAGCCAGGGACCGGTTCTACTGGCCGTACATGAAGCAAGATGTTGAAGCTTACGTAACAAGGAAATGTCCCTGCATCAAGCAGAAGAAGCCGGTCTCACACATCAGAGCGCCGATGGGAAGCATTACCACTACCTCGCCCCTAGAGTTGGTCTGCATCGACTATCTTCACTTGGAGCAGAGCAAGGGAGGCTTCGAGTACATCCTGGTTGTTATTGACCACTTTACAAGATACGCCCAAGCCTACGCCACCAAAAATAAGTCCGGAAAGACTGCCGCAGAGAAACTGTTTGAAGACTTCATTCCACGGTTTGCGTATCCTTGGAAATTGCACCACGACCAGGGCAAAGAATTTGAGAACGAACTCTTCAAGACCCTGCAACAGCTCAGTGGAGTTGGTCACTCCAGGACCACGCCTTACCACCCTCAGGGTAACCCTGTGGAGAGGTTCAACCGAACCTTGCTCCAAATGCTCAGAACCTTGGGAGAGAAGGAGAAGGAGAGATGGAGAGACCACTTACCCCAAGTCGTCCACGCTTACAACTGTACCAGGCACGAGGCAACAGGGTTTTCGCCTTTCTACCTGATGTATGGACGTCACCCACGCCTGCCTGTGGACATGATATTCGGCCTGGCACAGGAAGAGGAAGCCACTTCTCCACGAGGCTATGCAGAGAAGTGGGCTCAGCGGATGAAGGACGCCTACCGCCTGGCCTCTGAGAACAGTCAACAGTCAAGTTCTCGAGGGAAGAAGTACTACGACCGCCACCTTAAGGGTGTTGTCCTTGAACCAGGTGACCGTGTGCTGGTGCGTAACCTGAGTGAGAGAGGAGGCCCCGGTAAATTGAGGTCGTACTGGGAGAACACAATCCATGTTGTGAAGGAGAGAATTGCCGATGGACCTGTCTACAAAGTGGTACCAGAAACGGGTGGAAACAGGGTCCGAACGCTGCACCGCAACCTGCTCCACGTGGTCAATGACTTACCTGTAGACCTACCTCCGCAGCCACAACATGGAAAGAAAAGAAACTCACCGAGAGACCTACCTGAACCACAATCACAGCACAAAACAAGGAATCGACAGTCAAGTTCAAGGAAACAGAATGAACAGAGTCTCAGCAGCGAGTCCTCAGACTCAGAGGATGATGAACCACGCTACTGGCTGAGAGTGCCAATACTGAGAGAACCTGAGACCTCACAAGCACAGCCCTATTGTGAACCTCAGAGAAACCCTGTTCCCGTGACAGACACACAGAGATTCGAACAAACCAGACCAGCCATACCTGAAAGAGAAACCAGATTCGACCACAGACCATATCCTGTCCAAGAAAGGAGAGTGGAAATGCCTGTGAGAGAGAACAGAGAAACTGAAGAGGAGCAGTTACCTGCCGACACAGTACCTTCAGATCATGAACAGGAAGAGGCGAACCAGCAAAGAGAAATGCCACCTCAGACAAGTGGTGTGCAACCTACCTGTGATCAGCCCGCCAGTTCGCAACCTACCTTTGACCAACCCAGTAGTCCACAACCACGAAGATCAGGACGTGACAGAAGGCCTACCCAGATGTTCACCTACAGTTCACTGGGCCAACCCTCCTACCAACCCCAGACGATGATCAACGCAGTGGGAGCCTTTGAAGCGCCATCGGTGCCCGGCTGGGAGATGGGGCAACATGCAATGGCATACATACCTGTCCAAGCACTGCCATACCTCAATCAGACACTGTCATACCAGAACCAAACACCTTCATACCAGAACCAAACACTGCCATACTCTTTCCCATACCAAATGCTACCCTACACTCCAACCATGCCATACAGTCGACCACTCTTCGCATAACTGATTGACACAAGCACAAAGTACCAGACTTACACAGACATACAGCATACTTACAGACATACCTACCTCAATACAGTACTTACCTCGAACCTGAACCTGTGAACACACACACACACACACACACACACACACACACAGACACACCCCACACACACAGACACACCCACACATGTTTGTTTTGTTTTTTGTTTTTGGTACTTACCTGAAACCTACCTTTGAGAATTGAAGAATGTATTTTTGTATTTGGAATTTAGTAGTTTAGATTTGAATGTCTGGAGCCATTTTTCTTTTGTCGGGGAGCGTGTGACGCACACAAAATGTATGGTCACATTTATGTTGTGGTTGTAATTTTGTTTTAATTCTGAAGATGTTTTTTTTGGTGGTACAAGTACAAGAAGAGTGTTTCCCAATGGACTCGAATGGACAATACGAAATACCTCTTGGTTTAATTCCAAGCTCACTATACACTATACAGTGTGACATTCCTGGTGTTGCCACCAGGGGGCAGGGTGGCGCCTCGCGTTCTCAGAGACTCACATGTTGACTGGACTAAGCGAACTTCCTCATTCTGCATGAGGAGGCTAAGAGGAGAACAGCGTCGTCAACCCGTGTCTTTCATTTTTCCCTGTTTTACCAGGTTTGTACACCCCAAAAGACACTCGAACTGCACACAGTTGCTTCCTAAGTTGTATTTCACTTTTGAGATCGTTTTCAGTCAGAATAAGAACAGTTTTGAGTGGTTTTGTGGCCAATAGTACTGTGTGTTATTATTGCTGCTGCACCTCTAAAATGGCGCTGCCATTGTTGTACTGAAAAGTTGCGTTCTTCACGTGGGCTCCAGAACATTCCATTTTGTATTCAGTTTAGTATGAGAGAGTTTTATGGGTCATTTTTGTAAAGCTTTATTTTCGTTTTTGATACAGTAAGACAGTATTGATTGAGAACGTTTTGTACAGTTTTCTGTATTTACATTATTAATGCACTTATTAGTACTAAAGTATAAAAACGCTTCCTAAAAGCCATAAAATAACCTCAGTACACCTATAATACTTACCTAGTAGGTTTGTAGCTGTCCAGTAAGCTGTGCTGGTTGAATATCAACATTGATATGTGCACTATACAGTCTGATATAGACATTAAAGGGACACTTTGCAGTCTGATACAGACATTAAAGGGACATTCCACATATTTTTGATGTTTGCTAAAAACAGTTGTTTTAAGGTTATGAAAGTAACTAAAGACGTTTATTGCACTCAAATGTGAATTTAAAGGTGAACTACTGTAATTGTGAATGTTATATGAAAAGAAAAAGACTATTGTGACTATGTTATTTGAATTATTGATTGAACAAAAAGACAGAGAGAAGAAATATGATTGATTGATTAATAAACTCATTCTGCATGAGGAGGCTAAGAGGAGAACAGCGTCGTCAACCCGTGTCTTTCATTTTTCCCTGTTTTACCAGGTCGATGGCAAGGTCTCCCCATTGCAGCACCTTATCTGCTTAACAGATCCTATGACTAAGATCTGTAACACGTGCGGTCGTGGAAGAAGTACCGGTAGGCTAGAAGTAGGCTTAGTTTGGAGACTGTAGCATACTGAGTACACCATTGGCTTTTACAACCTTTTTGATACCACTATTTATTCAGCATTTGGGCCTAACCCTAAACTAAAGATTTATTTTGCTTTCGTCCACAATTCCAGGCTGGATTTGGGAAACCAAACAGTCCAACATACAGATCAAAATGAGCATTAATCTTCTACATTCTCTAGTTGTGTAGACTTGGGCTAATTCACATGATTAATAGTTAATTTTAACTCTGGAGAGTTAATTTCATTTTTTTCATTTGCTCTCAAAGAGTTGGGCCTACATCTGGTTAACCAACTTTCCAGAATTTAGCCTGGGGACCACCTCTCGAGGACCACTGGTTGAAAACCACTGCATTAGACCTTTTCTCATGGAATGGGTGGGTTTCCAAAGTGGGCACCCAGCAAGGAGTTCCAGGGGGTACCTAAATTAGAGATAGGAATCAAAATGGACTGTCAAAGTTAAATTAAGCGTTTCTTTTTTTTTTTTTACAGTTTAAATCAGGGGTTAATGGCATTCAATGGTGGATCCATAGCCTATTCCATTTGAACGTGGGGGACCATTAAATCAATGTTTTTGTTTTTCCCCCTCGGAATCACTGCTAGATCCGTAAAAAAAAAAAAAAAAAAAAAAAAAAATCCTCTTTCATCGGGGTCAATGCAGTAGGCATCTTTTCAAAAGGGGATCTGTGGTCAAATTAGCCTGGCTCAACCCTGAATCAGCCCCTTAAAAATACTAGCTTATTTTTTCCCTGTGAATAACGAAGTGAAACGAAATGACAATTCAGACTGAGGTCAGGCTGTGGTCAAATGGGAATCAGTATGCAAGTAAAATACTTTACCACCACAATGTATAAGCCACAGTGGATGTTAGTGGTGCTGATTTGCATTCCAGCACAATAGAAATGACACACAAGAGACTCATGTTTTGGTCTTTAAAAAACATTTAATTAGACGTTCTCTGAATTCGACTTGCGATAGAATAAAAAATAAAATGCTGAATCATTATTTTGGTGACAAGCCCACTGATTGGTTATCATGATTTCCTTCTAAAAACAGCATTAACTGCATATTGTTGGCATAGGACACTCTCAGTCTGTCTATACTAGACAGTACTAGACAGTCTGCACTAGACAGTCTGCACTAGACAGTATGTACTAGACTGTCTGTACTAGACAGTATGTACTAGACAGTCTGCACTAGACAGTATGCACTAGACAGTCTGCACTAGACTGTCTGCACTAGACAGTCTGCACTAGACAGTCTGCACTAGACAGTCTGTACTAGACAGTCTGCACTAGACAGTCTGCACTAGACTGTCTGTACTAGACTGTCTGCACTAGACTGTCTGCACTAGACTGTCTGCACTAGACAGTCTGCACTAGACAGTCTGTACTAGACTGTCTGTACTAGACAGTCTGCACTAGACAGTCTGCACTAGACAGTATGTACTAGACAGTCTGTACTAGACAGTCTGTACTAGACAGTCTGCACTAGACAGTCTGCACTAGACAGTCTGCACTAGACAGTCTGTACTAGACAGTCTGCACTAGACTGCAACAAAGCTTCTGTTTTCTTTAATTCACAGTTTATATCAACAGTGCATTCATTGGCTACTATTCATACCACCTCCAGTCTCTCTCTCTCTCACGCACGCACGCACGCACGCACGCACGCAATGTGTATGGCTACATTCAACACAAAGAAATCTTTTTTGACACACATTTGATTGCATTAATGAAGGCACTTCCATTAAAAAAAAAGAGACTAAATGAATTACATCAACTACAAATCAAAAAGGTCCCGTTTGGCTCTAGTGATCAAGCATAGTGACGATCAAATGGTTAATTATGTACTCCCTACTCACTGTCACACAGAAATATTTCAATCTGCATATTTTGATATTTTCTATGCATTTGTTTAACATATAAATTAATGCCCCATTTTTTATTAACCTGGATTCCATCCTGGTTGCTCCGTTCTGACCACCTGAATGTCACTTGGTAAATCTGTCTGGACAGAGGCTGCTCGACTCGCATACAATACAATCTGCCATTACTCCACCCGACCAGCCTCTCTTCTGGAGTGGATTTATAAAGAACGTTTTACCTACTCACCAAAACAAACATGGCTTGTGTGATTAGAAAGACTACTTTCCTTAGTGGAAACACGCTGAGCCCCCCACCACACGGATAAAATGGACTTTTTGGCCAAAACGGGATTGTTTTTCACCAGAGGAAAAAATATTCCCTATGAAGGTTTTCTATTGGCAATATCAGTAGAGGACACAAATCCTGGTTGTTTTTCCGGAGAAAAACAGTCGTGTTCTGTCCAAAAAGTCCATTTTATCCGTGCCCCCCGTGGGGGGCTGAGACGGTTTACACTGAGGAAAGTAGTCTTTCTAGTCACACAAGCCGTGTTTATTTTGGTGAGTAGTTAAAACGTTCTTTATATATCCACTCCAGAAGAGATGCTGGTCGGGTGGAGTAATGGCAGATTGCATTCTATGTTACAGAGATCCAAAGCAAGGCAGACTCATACAGTAGATTCAGTGGAGCTCTGGACCAGAGCTAGGAGGTGACCAGAGGTGTTATGGAAGCCCAGTTTTGCTTTGATAACAGCAGTAAATTCATTTGTATCATTCCGTCTTATGTCACACCTTTCTCTTGACAATACAACACAGATCCTCTGTGGAGTTCAGGTCAGTCAGGACAGTTGAGTGGTGAGTTAAGGACAGTGATACCATGGTCAGTACAGCAGCTAGTGGTAGTTTAGCTGCGTGAGAAGGTGGCAAACTGAGCTGGAAAGGAGAATTGGCATCTCCATGAAGCCTGTGAACATACAGAGCACTCTGAAAACATGGCTGTGTTGTTTTCACCGTCAGTGGATCAACACCAGCCTAAATCAAGTGAAACCAAATGGACCATTGCGGGTCCATTTGGTTTCATGTTTACGCTCTCAAGAGTTATAATATTCATCATGTGAATTAGCCCAGGTCTACACAACTGGAGAATGTAGAAGATTGATGGTCATTTTGATACATTGATCTATTGTTTGCCTGGTATTGTGGACAAAAACTAAATAAATCTTTGGTTTTGGAAGTTGGTTTTGGGACCAAGTGGTGGTCCGTAGCTCAAATGCTAGCTCCTGGTATGAAGAAATTTGAAAGCCACTGATCTAACCTGATATTGTACAGCACTGTGTGGTTTTATACATTGACAAGCTTTATATTGATGCTGATCTTCCATTTCCATCAGCATTTGGCACCTCCTGCCAACAGAGCCAAAACTACACAGATGATTTTTACACAATATTCTAATTCATTGAGACGGACCCAAACCTGTATTTGTTGTTTACTGTCTTGCTCAAGGACACTTTGACAATGCGCAGAGGAACCGGTGAACCACCTGGACCACTGCCTCTTTCACTGGATTCACACGGACACGGGTTGAGTCCATTTGGATTTCGAACCATTAACCATTCCCTAACATGGTCGCCTGCTCCCTGCTGGTCATCATACACATTGCATGAACGTTCCGTAGCCGAGTTACACTTCATTCAACTGTATTCAATGCTTTCACACTGCAGTGATCCGTATCAGCCTGATTCAGTCCCAATGTGGTTCTACTAACAGTTGGGTGATCCTCTCCCCAGAACGGTACGCAGCATTCACACTACTCCACCTGCCAAGTGGTCCTGAGTGACATCTGGTCTGGGACTGTAGTGTGAACTGTGAATCTTCTGGATCTGAAGCTGAATTGAAACAAAGCCACAAGGATTTTTTCCAGTGATTCTTTTGGCTGTGTGTTGAACTGATATCATTTATGTCTGACTGTACCCTGTACTGATTACATTTTCTGCCTATATAAAATAATCAATCAATGTTCATATTAATGACTTGTGTAGAAAAGTACAATGCTGCACAATGCAGATGGATCCTGTGACTCCATTTACAGCAGGGGTTTTCAACAGGTGGTCCGGGGACCACCAGTGGTCCCTGAGAGGGTTCCAGGTGGTCCCCAGGCTAAATGATGGAAAGTTGGTTAACCAGATGTAACTCTTGAGAGTGTAAAAATGAAACCAAATGGACCCTTGCGGGTCCATTTGGTTCCATTTTTACACTCTCAAGAGTTAAAATATTCATCATCTGTATTAGCACTACTTAATTTACACTGTTTTGTTTTGCAAAATACAGCCTGGAATTGCAAACAAAACCAAAAGAATTCTTTAATTTTAGGTCTTTGGTGTGAAAATGTAATCAAATGGTGGTCCGTGGCTCAAATGCTGAATAAATGGTGGTCCCTGGAGTCAAAAAGGTTGAAAACCCCTGACTTACAGGGTCAGGGTTGTGAGCGGTCCTGTGGTCAGTTGTACATTCTGCAGATCATTTGACGTTTGCATGACGTAGTATGATGGAAGTATGAAGTAGGACATTCGTTTAGCATGTAGACTGGTCTAACCCGCAGTGATTTTGACCTTGAGGGGAAGAGGGACCGGCACAGTCACGCCGGTAGATCTGGTAGATCTGATAATGATCTGATCTCAGAAACATGTCCCCAGGCCCCGCCTCTCCACTGCTGTGATACGTCACATCATCTGGAGCCACGCCCACCCCTGAAAGGTTGACTCCTCCCACTTGAAGGCCAGTCTGCTCCGTGTGTTAATCCAGACATTCCGTTTTTGCGCAACGCGGGAGAAAATGAACGCCTGGGTGTCGAGGCTATTTAGCTTCCAGATATGTTTTCAGTGCACAGTTGAATAGAGTAGGACCAAGATGCCGTCGGGCAGAAATCTCTCATCTCTCTCATGTGTTTCAGATGTGTAATGTTTTAATCATGCCAACCTGTCTGTGGGCTTGGTCTTGGTCTTGGTCTAGGACAGGAGCTTCTCTCTGGCCCTGGTCGGTCTTGAAGGGGACACAACGATGTCATCAGAATCATCAGAGTCCAGTGTCTTTGTGGCTCTGTGTTCCACAGGGTCAGGGTTGTGTGTTTTACCTGTTGGGAAACATGTCACAGTTAGACTAATGTAATTAAGGATAACTAGAATTAAATAAACACTTTATTCAACCCATTTCATCCTGACATTGTAGATTCTACAAAACATTTTGCTCTGAAAGAAAGAACATAGTGAAAGATTTGTGCTGCATTCTCACATTCTCCCCAAAAATAGCAGCTTCTATTTTTCAATGGAAGTTAAAACACCACGAGTACAGTACAGAATGGTTTAAGTGAAATAAAAACTATTGCTTTTGTGTATTAATAAAGAACAAACCAATCATACAATTGAGAGTTGAGTTTTCAACCTTTTTGGCACCAGGGCGCACTATTTCTTCAGGACATGAGCCATGGACCAACATTTGAAGACACCAAAACTAAATATTTCTTTTGCTTTTGTCCACAATTCCAGGCTGGAGTCCAACATACAGATCAAAATGACCATTAATCTTCTACATTCTCTAGTTGTGTAGACTTGGGATAATTCAGATGGTGACTTTTTTAACTCTTGAGTGTAAACATGAAACCAAAAAGTAGAAAATATTGAGATTTGTCTTTCTCACCTGTGCTGGTGATGGTGCACTGCGAGTGTGATCGTCTTGGTGCTGGAGTTGGTGTGAGGTTTACCAGCGAGGAAGGTAGAGATGACTTGGAGCTAGAACAGACACACGCACACATGCGCGCACACACACACACGCGCACACGCACAGTAAATGGCAGCAGAAGGCAGTCTGCCCCACCAAACATGATGGCATGCAAAACAACCCAAGATATTTCAAATTAAAGTGCCTATAATAAAATTATTTGAAACACTACTACTGCTACTAACTAAGTACAGCTGTGTCACCACTAAACCAACAGCATTTCATCATTGAAAACAGAAAACTCTCTGAGTCAGACCTTTAGCTTTATGCATGCTGCGTGTCTGTTGCAACTTCAACAACAACTGATGTTATTATTGATGCTTTACTTGACTAATAAAACTTTTATTAGTCAAGTAAAGCATCATGGGTGCGGCTTCATCGCCCGTGGCGCGAAGCGACACGGGTGATGCCCCCCCACCCCCCCCCAATTGGGAAATGTTACATCCGCCCCTGTCTTATACATGTCCATTAATGTCACCTCTGTGTTGTGACGCTGCAGCGAGTCAGATGTCCTCTGAATACAGACTGGAGCATCGTCACGGCAACCACATCCATCCCATCCTCTGTAGGGACAGTCACTGCATCCATCCCATCCTCTGTAGGGACAGTCAGTGCATCCATCCCATCCTCTGTAGGGACAGTCACCTCACTGCTGCTCTGTGATAGGCTGGCCTGAAAGAAAACAACACGACACACAGGAGTGTTTAGGGAAGAAATGATTTTCAAAAACTTTAACAAATGCATAACAATCCTCAATGTGTTATGCATTAGGCCAGTGGTTTTCAACCTTTTTGACACCAGGGCCCACTATTTATTCAGCATATGAGCCACGGACCACCATTTGATGACATTTTAGCCCCACAGACCCCAAAACTAAAGATTTATTTTGCTGTTGTCCACAATTCCAGGCTGGATTTGGGAAACAAAACAGTCAAGCTGATCAAGTCTTTGCAGGTTTTTCCCCTAGACTATGGAATGAGCTCCCCTCCAGGCTCCAGCTAAGAACTCTGGATTCTGTGGACAGTTTTGAAGGAGTCAAGCATTTAGTGAAGGAGTCAAGCATTTAGTGAAGGAGTCAAGCATTTAAAGGGTCAAGCATTTAGTCGAGCCGTCTAAAATATTCTTTCACAGTGAACATGTTTAACTCAAATCTTTGCCTCTGGGGGTCCCTGGAACAAAATATTTTGTGATAGAGGTTAGTACATTGGGGTTTGAATTAGGAATAGGTATTTGAGGTTAGGATTAAAGGTTCCCCTATTTTATACACAGAACAGCCCATCTACAAGCTCACCAGTATAATAATACTGGTGTGTGTGTGTGTGTGTGTGTGTGTGTGTGTGTGTGTGTGTGTGTGTGTGTGTGTGTGTGTGTAACCTTGGCGTGTGCGTCTTTCTGCAGCTCTCTCAGCAGTGTGTGTCTGTACAGATGTCCTCTTATCGCTGCCTGAATCTTCACAAGTTCCTGATGAGAGAAAAGATCACACATTAGATCAGTGGTTCTCAACCTTTTTAATACCAGGGCTTAGTATTTATTTAGCATTTGAGCCATGGACCACCATTTGGGGACATTTTATCCCCATAGACCCCAAAACTAAAGATATATTTTGCTTTTGTCCACAATTCCAGGCTGGATTTGGGAAACCAAACAGTCCAACATACAGATCAAAATGACCATTAATCTTCTACATTCTCTAGTTGTGTAGACTTGGGATAATTCACATGATGGATATTTGAACTCTAGAGAGTGTAATGAAACCAAATGGACCAAATGGACCCGCAAGGGTCCATTTGGTTTTCATCTGGTTAACTTTTCATCTGGTTAACCAACTTAGCTGGGGACTTGTCAGGCAACCTGTGGCCTGACAACGTAGCCCAAGGTCACCCAAATGATGAATTATTTTAGTTTCTGATAAACGCTCCTCCGCTCACTTTCGGACCATCGCCTGCTATCTCTATTAGTGGCCGGGTCCCTTTGACTAATTAACTAAAAGGTGTCTGCTGTCGCCTGCAGTTAAAATGGGCTGTTTAGAACTCAGAATGGATACATGAACACATGCAGGGGATTTTATGTGGAGTTACTGTATATTTGGGTAATTTATTGTCCTTTTGAGGCATGCCATTATGGTGATCGGACTTTGTTAGCAGAGCACGCAGTTAGCTGTCGACTAAGTCTTGTTTCATTTGTCCAAAAAATAAATAAATAAATAAATAAATAAATATGCCTCTTGTGCTAAAATACCCATCATTATCATCAGTTTTCATGTCACAGACCCCTATAAAGGCCGTTCACGCACCACGACAGGGACCACTAACTTAAGGTAAAAACTCCAGCTGCGATGCTGGAGTCTTTCACTAAAGTAAACAAGACGAAAGGTATTGTACATCCTGTGTTTGTGTCATTCGACCTGACCCTCTGGGGCGACTGGAATACCGATGGACTCCACTGGACCGCTGGTGGAAATGATCTGATGGATGAATGTGGTGCCGAGTATCTACTCTGCTGGGGTGGAATCAGTGCTGCCAACTGACAAAATACAAAATGCACTACTGGCACTTCCAAAATGCACTAGAATGCACTAGAGCAATGGGTTTTCAACCATTTTCATACCAGGGCCCACTATTTATTCTGCATTTTAGCCACAGAGGAATAACTTTTGATGTTGTTGAGTTTAGTCTCTCGGACTAATTTTGGAGAAATAACTGGCAAAACGTTGGTCGAAATAGCAATACTTCTACATTTTCTAAATGTGTAGATTCTTGAAAATTAGGTAATTCCGATGTTCAAATATAATTTAACTCTTGAGAGCGGAAAATTAAGACCGGTCCATTTGGTTTCATTTTCCACTCTCAAGAGTTACAGATCTATAAGGGTCCATTTGGTTACCAATGGTCCTTTCTAGGAAGGAAGGAGGACTCTATCATAGGAGGAAACATGGTGAAAAACGAGAGTTTTATCTCTGGCGCCTGTCAATCAATTTCGCCCCAACTCACCAGCAAAAAAAGCACTAGATTTTCCGCCAGGAGTTTCTCACTAATTTTGGCGCCAGGGGGGGTCTGAGAAAAAGCTAAATATAGTGACAAAAGCACCAAGTTGGCAACACTATGTGTGTAATGTGTTTGTATTGAATCAGGGCTGATACCCGATCTCTGTGCTCCCTCCAGCCTGTCTGGATGCTCCGAGCAGCAGCCTCTCTCAGAGCAGCAGCCTCTCGAAGCTGTCTATCCTCCTCCTTCTCCTCCTCATCTTCCCTCTCCATGTCCGTCTGTCCTCCTTCTCCTCCTCCATCTGTCTGTCCTGCTGTAGTGTCCAGGGAGACAGACAGGGAGACAGCATCCAGGGCAGCAGCATGTTGGCGTCTCTCTTCCTCCAACTCCTGGATCCTCAGTCTCAACTCCTCTAACTCCTGTCTGCATGGGAAACACACGCACACGCACACACACACACACACACACACACACACACGCACACGCACACACACACAAACTATATTAGCTTTTCTCCAGGCCCTCCCCTATAGCGCCAAAATGAATGGAAATGCGCTAGTTTTGGTCTAGAAAGCCTTCGATCCTTCAAGCCATTGTAGAATGCCATCAAAGTGAGACCTACCTGTGACTCTGCCTCTCTTTGTCACGCTGCTCTGTTTGTTCAGCCTTCCATCGCTCCGTCTCTCTCTCTGATTCCTCTTTCTCTGCTCGGAGACGGCTCAGTTCCTCACTAGAAAGAAAACACCAGGACAGGACAGACGCTTTCAGCAAAGTCTCAAGAGACAGGCAGAGTTCAGTTAAGCACACAAAACTCTTTTTTTCTCTTTTTTTAAAAATCAAGTCCTAATATGTGTTCTGTGAAACAGTGTGAAAGAGGAGTCCCCCCACACACTAGCACTGTGTTTCATAAACAGCATTGCACAATATGTAGTAGAATTGTGGTGTTTTGATACCTAGGCAGTCAACCAGTTGAAGAAATTGGATATTGATGCTACAGTAAGCAGACCATACCAGCACCTGCCATTTTGTATTTTAAAACAAAGTGACAGATCATTGGGATTTTGATTCTGGAAGTTTGAATAGTGTTGTAGTTAAAACCAGCTAAATCAAGACCAAGACAAGACCAAGACCTGGGGGGAGACAAGACCAAAACGAGACCGAGACAACCCGGGCCTGATCGAGACGAGATCGAGGCAAGACTAGCACTTTGTGGGGTCAACACCAAGGCCTAGAGCTGTCAAGACCGAGACAGAGAGGTCGAGGCAAGGACAGAGACCAAGACCAAGTCAAGAACAAGGCTTTTTTGTGACTGATGCTGGTGCTTTCAGGCTTTTTTTGTTTTGCGTTTACAGATTATTAAAGCACAGTTTAGTAAGCTTTTGTATGATGCATGCAGTCATTAAAATTGGAGCTTATAGAGCTGCGCAGTGACGTCACCGCCCCGGTTCCGGAAGTCTTTTCCCAATTCATTTTTCTCATAGACTTTTCGAAAATAATTTATATCAAGACGAATACGCCGCGGACGAAGCCAACTCGAGTCGTGACGAATCATGATGACACACACAAACCTTTGGGACAATAAAATAATTTCTAAGATGAAAAACGAAACAAAAAGTGTTGTATCATGCCGTTTTCTACTTCTTCCCAATTATATATTATATGACGATATTGTGTTTGTTGTCATGATTTGTCACGACCTGAGTTGGCTTTGGCCGCGGCGTAATCGTCTTGATATAAATTATTTTCGAGAAGTCTATGAGAAAAATGAATTGGGAAAAGACTTCCGGAACCGGGGCGGTGATGTCACTGCGCAGCTCTATTTGGAGGAGTTATATGTGTCATCTATAGTGTTCTTGCTGGCAAAAGAGACATTTGCTCCAAATTTGACATTTGCTCCAAGATCGCGTCAAGACCAAGACAAATTGAGTCAGAGAACAACACGAGACAAATGAAGTGGAGAGTCGCAAGACCGAGACGAGAGCAAGACAATTGAGGGCTAGACGAAAATAAGATGAGAACGACGAAAATTGGTTCTTGTCTCAGTCCTCGAGACGAGACAATGTCTACAACAGTGAGTTTGAACATGTACAGAGCTGCGCAGTCCCGCCCCTTTCATGATGTCACCACCCCTGTTCCAGAAATGGAATCCTCATAGACTTTTCAAAAATGGTTAGTAAAAACATGATTGTGCCTCGAACAAAACCAACTCGGGTCGTGACAAATCATGACAACAAACACAATATTATCATACAATATCTAATTAGAAGGAAGTAGAAAACGGCAGGAGACAACACTTTGTTTCTTTTTTCATCTTAGAAATTATTTGACTGTCCCAAAAGATTGTGTGTGGCATCATGATTTGCCACAACCCGAGTTATGCTTTGTCCGCGGTGTAATCATCTTTATATAAATCATTTTAGAAAAGTCTATGAGAAAAATGAATGGGGAATCGGTTTCTGGACTGGAACAGGGGCAGTGACGTCACTGTGCAGCTCTATTATATTCAAGTTCAAGTTTCATTTTTATTGGTCTCCTGAAGGAGAAACTTGTCTTGTATACAAGACCACAGCTGCATACATAGGACAATAGACAAAAATATTGACACTTTGACCACTTCAAACTCTCACTCACTCTTTATTGGTCAGAGTGTGCTGAAGCTCCTCCCTCTGTCTCTCCAATTGGCTGACAGCCTCTCTCAGAGATCCCGCCTCCTCCTCTGCCTGCGCAGACGCTTTCTCCTCCTCCTCCATCTGCGCAGACGATGGATCCGTCAGTCCGGCTGCAGCCTGCTCTGTTGCCACGGCAACTCCCAGTGTACGGCCAACCAGGATCTCCTCAGTCTGAACGCTCTGGTCCAATCGGACGCCGCCCTTAGTCGTGTGGGCGTGTCTTCTGGAGTCTTCCAGCCTCTGATAGGAGGAGAGAGCTGTCAGTCTGGGATTTACAGTACATGCTTTGTTTACAGGGGCGGATGATGCTGTCACTGTGTGTGTTGTGTGAGTGCGTGTGTGCGTGTGTGTGTGTGTGTGTGTGTGTGTGTGTGTGTGTGTGTGTGTGTGTGTGTGCGCGCGCGCGCGTGCGCTTGTGTGCGTGTGTGTGAGATTTCAAAACCAAACAAAACTCATAACTGAAAGGTTTCCAACAGTTAATCGTGTTTTGAGGTTCAGGATTGACAAGATTTGATGATTATAAGTTTCAATCATGAAAGAGAAGGGAGTGTGTTTTGTGTGTGTGTGTGTGTGTGTGTGTGTGTGTGTGTGTGTGTGTGTGTGTGTGTGTGTGTGTGTGTGTGTGTGTGTGTGTGTGTGTGTGTGTGTGTGTGTGTGTGTGTTTACATACTATATGATATTTCCTCTCAACAGAATTAGAATTCTGATATCCTGCCGGTATCACATTCCAAAGCTGTTTAAAGGCCTGTTCAGACTGGGAGCGACTGACAGGTCTAGTGATTCATTTTCAAAGAGAGGCATTTGTTTTGGACATGTTGAAGAAGTCTATGCCTATGGGGGACTAGATCTGGATTGTGGTGAACTTTTGTTTTCACGCTGTGAGCAGATCTGCTGCTGAACCAGGAGAGAACGCCTGCGTAACCGACGCAAAAAGGCCTTAAGAAGTCACTGATCATGTTGTGAAATTCAGTCGTGTTAACTGAGAACTTTAAAAATCCTTGCAATCTAATAATCACCTTCTCTAGTTCCAGCATCCGCCGCAGTAGTCTCTGCTTACTCCATTCTCTGTAGCCTGGTGAGTAAAACACACACACGCAGAGTGTCAGTCAGAAACCTTATACCTCCATATGTCAACGTTTTAAGTCTTAGCTGAACGGCAAACTCGATTTGATTTTCAAGTGAAAGTGTTTAATTCCCTTTGCCTGTTTTTATAAATACTTGCCAATGCCAGAGCCTTATAGTGGGAGAGTTGGGATATTCATGTACCTGAAACCAGAGCAGAGCAGCCTGGTCACATGGTTCGTCACATGACTATACAGAGCCGCTTTGGGTCCTAACTGGAGTTGGGATTACATTGTTTTCAACGAGAACGACGCAAATAAGAGCTATTTTAGGTACGTACAACAATACTTTAAAACGACAACCGCTTTAAAGTACTGTTCAGTCACTACTCAGGTCTCTGGTAATGTTTGTGTTGTGCTGTTATTAAAGAACAACTAAAATAATGGGATTTAAACTAAAGTCATTAAATGACTGAGTCTAATGCATTTCTACATAGTCCTAACTGCTACTCCTACTTCCCCGCTACAGTGTCACAAGACTGTCAGTTCTTAACAGTTTGTGAATGGGGTTCTATTGGAGAAACTAGTATTCTGCTCTTTCAATGCATCAATATAATTATATATCGTTACAAGTCAGGTGACAAAGTATCTGAAAACAACCTCTGGTGTGCATTCTTTCATTTGTCTGCATCAATAATTTGTTCATGAGCTCACCGCTATTAATACATGATGTTTCTGTGCATTCTTTGCTGGTCCCTAATATTAAATCCCATTCATTTCATCGACTTCCAATTTGAAAGCTCCTCCAGCAGCGCATAGCGCCCCCTAGGAGACATAGGAGTGAACGGGAATATCCCAACTCTCCCACTATAAGGCCAGGGGCGGATGTAACATTTTCCAATTGGGGGGGGGGGCAGGAAAAAATGGTATGGGAGTGGTGTTGGTTCGCGCCACGGGCAATGAAGCCGCACCCATACCATTTTCAGTTACAGGACTTTTATTAGTCAAGTAAAGCATCAATAATAACATCAGTTGTTGTTGAAGTTGCAACAGACACGCAGCATGCATAAAGCTAAAGGTCTGACTCAGAGAGTTTTCTGTTTTCAATGATGAAATGCTGTTGGTTTAGTGGTGACACAGCTGTAGTTAGTTAGTAGCAGTAGTAGTGGTTCAATTCATTTTAATTATAATCACTTTAATTTGAAATATCTTGAGTTGTTTTGCATGCCATCGTGTTTCATGGGGCAGTCAGGGCATTTAGGGGGGCATTGCCCCCCCCCCATGCCCATGCCTAGATCCGCCTCTGTATAAGGCTCTAGCCAATCAATGTGTGTGTGTGTGTGTGTGTGTGTGTGTGTGTGTGTGTGTGTGTGTGTGTGTGTGTGTGTGTGTGTGTGTGTGTGTGTGTTAGTTAGACCTCTCTCTCCCTCTCCAGGTCTGCAGGTATTCATCTCCTCTGTGTGTGTGTGTGTGTGTGTGTGTGTGTGTGTGTGTGTGTGTGTGTGTGTGTGTGTGTGTGTGTGTGTGTGTGTGTGTGTGTGTGTGTGTGTGTATTAGACCTTTCTCTCCCTCTCCAGGCCTGCAGGTATTCATCTCCTCCTTCAGGCTGCAGTTCTCCTGCTGCAGCAGTGTGAGCTCTGCAGTGAGGCGCTGCAGCATGGAGCCCAGAACCTTCTGCTGCTTCTGGGAGCCTTTACTCTCTGCTCTGCTGCTATACACACACACACACACACACGCACACACACACACACACACACAGAACACACGCACGCACGCACGCACACGCACACGCACACCACACCCCACACACCCACACACACACACACACACACACACACACACACACACACACACACACACACCTCTTTACTCTCTGCTCTACTGCTGCACACAGAACAACACAGACCAGCTCAGTGGTTCAACCCAGGGACCACCCTTTATTCAGAATTTGAGCCACGGAGAACCACCATTTGATGACACTAGAATTGGAGCGGGCCTGCGGCCCGCTCCAACTCTAGCACCACGCCACTCACAAATGGCATTTATATATAGATTTATTTTGGTCTACTACGTCTATGTAACAAATTGTGAGGCTGTAGCATGTAGGAAACAAAAGTGAGGGCATGGGGCATAGGAAGACAGAGGGGGCATGGCATAAACAGTTCAGCAAGTAGGCCCTACAGCTTTGTCTTCTTGGTGGTCCATGAAACAAATTGTGAAGTTGTAGCATGTTGTAATCAATATTTACAGCTTATGGGAGAACACAACAGTTGTCCACAGTTGCCAGGGGACAATGGGCTCCTATATAGTAGATAATGTGTGTAGGAAGGGGGTCGTTGTACTTGGGGTGTCCAAGATTAATCTGTGCGTTTTACTGGTGAGCGCGAATGCTTTTTGCTTCTCGGCTCGCTTCTCGACTCGGAGCCGGGTGTGGAATGCATGCGCCCAGTGGGCTGAACATGACCAAATATTGGCAAATATCAGCATCAGGCATGGCCAAATATCAACATGCATGCAAACATGTTTCTCCAGTAGTTTCTATTGTCGCCATCTGTCAAGGTTGCACATGACCGTTGCAGCCATTCAGAGTCTCTCTAACACAAACACTTGTAGCCTAGTGCCCCTCTGACAAAATCCAAGAAAAAAATCCAATATTACCAAATAGGCTACTACTAAAATAATTACCACATCAGCATGCCTGGAAGTAATCTAAGTGAGTCCTCTAAATGTAATTTTATTTGATTTCTGTTTTGAATATGGTATGACTTTTGGCTGGGCTGGATGGTTCAGGCCAGATTTTCTTTGCACTGGTCTGTGGACTTTTTTCTCTCAACACTTGGAAGAGGATGCACATGACTGGAACAGCCACACTGTGGCTCTACAACACAAACACTTCTACCATACTTCTCCATTTTGTCCTGATGTTATTCTACCAAATAAAACCAATAGAATGCATAAATACAATCCTGTACAATACAACCAATAGTAGGCTACTACTAATAATTAAGTCAACACAACTGCAAGTAAAGTACCCAGCGAGCTTGTGAATGTCATTTATTCTGCATGATGACTATGGGTTGAGGCTGGCCCGGCTGGTTTAGGATAGATTTTGTTTGGTTTGCCTGGGTTTGAGCTGCTCTGGAGTTTTTTTCTCAACAGTTGCCATAGCAGGACACAGTATAGGCCTATGTAAACACATTTTTCCGTCTCAAGCTCTCTCTCTCTCTCTGGAAGACGTCGACTCGTACATGGCCGCAGCGGAAACACTGAGGCTGTTCAACTGACAGGCTGTAGGACTATTGTTTTGTGCAAAATATAAAATCCAAGTTTGGAATCAAATGAACCCTTATGGGTCTGAGTCTGCAATGTACAAATGGAACACATGGACCCATTAGTACCCGCAATCTGCAAGCTTCCAGGGGGTCCCCAATGAAATGATACTTTGAAACCAAGTGGACCCTTACGCCCTCACTGTAACAACCTTATAACATTAATACCTGATGATCATGTTTTAGGGTATAAAAAATCATGGCACTCCATCTTTAATTAATGCCGTGCAGAATGTAGTTCAGCCTTCAAGCCTGGCCCTCCACAACTATTTAATTCCTTTAGGCCAGGGGTTTTCAACCTTTTTCATACCAGGGCCCACTATTTATTCAGAATTGGAGCTATGGACCACCATTTGATGCCATTTTAGCCCCACAGACTGCAAAACTAAAGATTTAATTTGCTTTTGTCCACAATTCCAGACTGGATTTCAGAAAGAAATCAGTCAAACATACATATCCAAATGACCATTGATATTCTACATTGTGCAGTTGTGTAAACTTGGGCTAATTCTCATGATGAATACTGTAACTGTTGAGAGTGTAAAGATGAAGCCAAATGGACCATTTGGTTTCGTGTTTACGCTCTCAAAGAGTTACATCTGGTTAAACAACTTTCCATCATTTAGCCTGCGGACCACCAGGAATCCTCTCAGGGGGGCACTGGTGGTCCCCCGACCACCGGACGTTGAAAAGCCCTGTTTTGGCTGCTATTAAGTTGTACTGGTCTGCCCTCCTCTGTTCATTCGTCCACAACAAACGTCATATTAGTATTGTCGAGCTAATCAATATATCAACTTATATATGGGCAAATGATGACACGTCAGTGCGGGGCCCACCGTCCACTGCTGGGAGACCCTCGTGCTTAAATGGGTATGCATGTAGTTTTTATACTGCCATGCAAGCACACAGCAAAGCTTCCATGCAAATCCTGCATGGATACACGCAAACACGTCGTTTTCCCGAACCACACGCTTACACCAAAAACAAACTTTCGCCGCTCGGCAATAAATCCGTGGCACATCGCCGCGCGATGCACGGGAGCAGGACTATTCCGTAGCCATCGTAGGAAAATAAATCTCGCGTCCTGGACGATTGAAAGTGATGGTTGCTTTCTTATCCAACTCGGAGAAGTAGTGGCACGCGAGTGGTCAACTTGCAAGCGATCATAACAGCAGAACAGAACAGGCTACAATGAGAGAGGAGAGGAGAGGAGAGGGGAGGGGAGGGGAGGGGTCGGTGTTACGGCCAGAGGCAGTAGTAGACGCAGTTGCGACATTGAGGGGGCAGAAAACAGCGGCCAACTATAGTCCTATGAAAACGATTTAATCTAAAGAGTGATTTACAGCGGTCGTGCTCCTGTAACACAGATACTATGAGGCCCACTACAAATTAACGATTTAAAGTAAAGCGGTTTAAGATCATTAAAGCTGGGCTGTTGCCTGAGGTCACAGATATGCCTTCCCCATGCTCCATAAAAGTCTATGTAGAGAAGGCGCCATTAGATCTTTCCATGGAGGTGAACGGACATGTCGTAGCTCTGTGTTTGATGTCGCAACTCTGTGGTTGATTTAGCAGAGCCATACAGGAAAGTTGCGCCACGGTTCTGTCAGGGTCTGAACCGTATAGATTTGACGTCACGATAGTCAGGGCGGACCAAACGTGTATGTTTTAATTTATTTTATATTAGCCGATGTGGATACATTAGGAGCGCAATGAGTGGCTAAGAACATTGCAGTAGTAGTAAGCAACTATCATGTGAAGTTTGGTGGCATGTGAGCATGTAAATATTGTGTGATGATCAGAAAACTGCCACTCGTAGTTCCTCCAATTGAGTAGCTGTGATTTTAGCCCCACAGACCCCAAAACTAAAGATTTATTTTAGTTTTGTCCACAATTCCATCCAGGCTGGATTTGGGGAACCAAACCGTCCAACATACAGATCAAAATGACCATTATTCTTCTACATTCTCTAGTTGTGTAGACTTGGGATAATTCACATGGTGAATAATATTCACCATACCTTGAGAGTGTAAAATGAAACCATTTGGACCATTTGAAACCATTTGGTTTAATTTTACACTCTCAAAGAGTGAAATCTGGTGAACCAACTTTCCATCACTTAGCCTGGGGACCACCTGGAATCCTCTCAGGGACCACTGGTGGAAAACCCTATTATAGCCTGTTCATGTCTAAGACCCCAAGAATTATATGAATTTGGCAGCCGAACCACATGGGAAAGTATGCCTAGTCTAGTCTAAGTCATATTCAATCTTTGTGCATAGCATCAGAAAACAGTAATAACATGAGAGGAGAATAGAATGTGTCAAGGAACAAAATAATTTCAGAAAGTTAATCTACCTTTTCTCTGCTGCTTCAACAAGCATTCTTAACCTCTGGATCTGAAAGGTACAGAACAGCAATGTTTTAGTTAGTTTAATGTTATAATATTTAGTCTTCTGAAATTTGTAGTCGGCTACAAATTAAATCTACAGTTGATTTTGTCAACTAAAATGGATTCTGGAGGGCCTTAGTTGATGGTGTTGTACTTGTAACGTGTGATTATACAATTGGATGCATGCTTTCTACAAGCTCACAACACATCGCAGCACTGTGAGAGCTTGTAGATTGGAGAAACTTGAGCACAACCAAAGCGAAGGGTTTGTCTTTTTTATTCGTACTCCATCTTTATCCCACTAGTCACTCCCTAACATTTAGTCTAGTTGTTATTGACAAGTGTCATATAATAAAATTAAGTTATAGTTATAGCAATTTACTTTCATTTATCGAAGCATTATTTTTATTTAGTGAAAAAGTCGACAAAGTATTTTTCATTTTTCTCGTAGTTTTAGTCAATGAAATTAAGCTTTTCTTTTTTTGTGTGTGTGAAAAGATTTTGTGAACTAGTGCATGATTCCCTCCTCAGTGCAACATGCACCTGTAGGCCTGTAGTGTAGCATCAGGATAGTTTTACAGAGCAGCAGAGGTAGGGCCAAAAGTAGACCTATGTTTTTTGTCTTGTCATTTACTTTTATGGATACAATTATGCATTGTACTCAATCTTTCTCAATATGCTATACTTGTTTTAATAGCGTGTCTGTGTGTGTTGCGCAGGTGCATGCAAATGTGCATGCAAATGAGTGTGCATGCACGTGTCTTAAAGGGGAATTCCACTCATTTTAATATTTTACTATGTCATTGATATACCTTAGAGAGGTTGTGTGGACATGGTAAAAAAAAGTCCCCCCAATTCTGTGTTTCCTAGAAATGGAGGTCTGAAAAAAATCATTAGCATGGTGAAATACATCACCATGTTAATTAGTTTCCTTTTTCTGAGAGCTAGGGTCCATTTGGTTCACAATTCACATTTGTACACTCTCAGAAAAAAAAAATGAAAATGGGTGGAATTCCTAAGAGGTGTCCCCCGACTTCTTAAAGTCCCACTACAACACTGCTGAGCAGACCCTAACATGCCCCCCGCGACCCGACTTCGGATAAGTGGATGAAGATGGATAGATAGCCCCTAACGTGTCACCTCTTCAAAGTAGGTCTCCACTGTGATCTTCATCTCCTCCATGTTGGTGGTCCTCAGATCACTCTGCAGTTTACTGGACCACAAGGAAGGTCAAAGTTCATCATTAAAGATAAACTAAAATATGTGATTTGTGACACAGCGTAAAAGAAACAAAACTGTTCATCTTAGTTCTTGATTCCGAGGTTTCTGAAATACTGAGGCTTTTATGTGGTAGACACACGCGGTGCCATTTTAAATGCAGAAGTGTTGCTATCCCAGATTTGAAGAGGGAGTCTTGAAAGAACAAATAACTGAACGCACACAACGTACCAATATTTTATTTAGGACACATGAAACCTGAATCTGCTGCGACCTAAATAGAATATTGGTACTTTAGATATCAGTGAGTGCAGGACAACATTCCCTCTTCGGTTTAGTGTTTAGATTGTGGACTTTGGTTTTCATGAGAATCTTTTATATAGTGCAGGGTTTTTCAACCTTTTTGACACCAGGGACCACCATTTACTCGGCATTTGAGCCACGGACCACTATTCGAGGACATTTTAGCCCCAAAGACCCAAAACTAAAGAATTCTTTTGGTTTTGTTCACAATTCCAGGCTGGATTTTTGCACACAAAACAGTGTAGACTTCTTAATTAAATAGTGCTTCAGATGATGAATATTTTAACTCTTGAGAGTGTGAAAATGAAACCAAATGGACCCGCAAGGGTCCATTTGGTTTCATTTTTACGTTCTCAAGAGTTACATCTGGTTAACCAACTTTCCATCATTTAGCCTGGGGACCACCTGGAACCTTCTCAGGGACCACTGGTGGTCCCCGGACCACCTGTTGAAAACCCCTGATATAGTGCTATCCCAGATTTGTGACGACGGTCACTAGTGTGGCTCTGAGGGCTTGGATAAACATTATCTGTAAGTGGATGACAGAAGGGCATTGGGTCGCGTTCACTGAGAACTTGGATCCATACGAAGACACTGGGATCAATAACAATGAAAACAACTCAGTGTTTTACCTTAGTGCGTTTTCCTTCTCTCTACACTGTTGCTCCAGCTTCAGTATTCTCTGTTTCAGTCCATTTAGAACCTTTGGGGACAGAAGATATTTTAATGTGCATTTCAGACAATCCAATAATAACTGATGTCATATCGTTGCTGTCGTCAGGCAGACTGGGCATAATGTACTTTTTTTTTTTTTCTTTTTTCGTGTACGAATTCTCTACTTCGCCAAACTAAAGTAGAAAAATATAACTGCTCTACAAGATCAGTCAAATGCAGTAGGTGATCCACAAGTTCAAAATGTGTGGCAATCCCAGTGAGCTTGTAAATCTGCTTTTTAATCCTGAAAATTAACAGATTTGGACATGCAGCAGTGATATTTTCCGTTCTGTTGCGGTTACCTTTAGCACTATTTGAACTATTATTATTTGTAAACACATGATTAGATGAAACCCGTAGCAGAATGATAGCATGTGATATCTTATCACATGCTATCATAATAGCCAATTAATTTAAACCAAAGCATTGTGATGCGTTATGAGCTTGGTGTGAATAAACATTATCAGAATGACTCTTTGATGAATGATAAAAAAGGGTTAGGACAAGATATGTTTTTAATTAAACTTCTTCCTATTCCTATTTATTTGTTTGTATTTGCTTACCCGTTTATTGTTTTATTTTTATTATTATTATTCAAGATCTACTATATTCTTTTTCGTGTTTGTTCATTTTCGGTATAAATAAAAAATGAAATGAAAATTAAAGTGATCTGCTATATTTTGAAGAAGAAGAAAAAAAAAACGTAATAGTGGTTAAAACAACAAACATCCTGCATATCCAAGGGAATGCATCCCTAAAGCAGTGTGCCGTTCTCACCAGCAGGTGGCGCTATACTCACCACACTGCCCTCCTTCTTCTTATCCACCAAACTGCGAGTGTAGTCAGAGCCCTGCCATGGAGAACAAAACAGAATCAATCACAAGCCATCAATCAATCTCAGGTAGGATTGTATAACCCAATAGTTGTCAAAACCTTTCCAAGTTAAATGAATGCTGCATTCATTTGGACGCAAACCTCCAAATATTTTGTGCCAGGGACCTCTGTGCAAGAGTCGTGTTGTTAAAATATTTAAAAAATCGTCTCTGATTTGTAAATCTACATACTGTAACATTCCCCCTTTACCAAAATACGACAATTAATTTAGAAAGCAGCAAGAGAAAACCACAACCTCAAACCAATGACATAATTAATATCAAATCAATAAAAATTCAAAGAATTTGAGAGAAAACGGTTGCAGTTGGTGCCTAAATCTGACAGATAAATCAGTCAGATTATTTATACAGTATATTACAGATTTAACTCAGATTAACATTTGACATCTCTACAGGTTCACAGACAATACCATTAAACCCAAACACCAGTAAAATAAATAATTGCATTTCCCTCATTCTCTCACATCCCTGCAGCACTCCAACTTAACAACACTGGTGTACCTAATTATCCACCGCTACTGTCTATACCAGTGGTGCCCACACTTTTTTTGACTTGAGAGCTATTCCATTACTGAAAATCCATTCAAGGCTCCTAGAAAGTTTGAGCTTTGAAATAGTTGGTGATGGTGTTACTGTTAGTGTTATAATAATGCACTTATAATGAAAAATAGAGGGGAAGAATTGGAACAGTATTTGGGGTTTGAGTTGACAGTTTGTGAACTAAGATCTTTTACGTTTTTGTCCACAATTGTGAAAGAGAACTGTCAAAAATGTCAAAATAACAATTATTCTCCATTTTCTAATTGTGTGGACTCTTGAAAATTACATAATTCAGATGTTTAAATATAATTTAAATCTTGAGAGTGTAAAATGAAACCAAATGGACCCGTAAGGGTCCATTTGGTTTCATTTTAACACTCTCAAGAGTTACAAATCTATAAAGGGTCCAAGTGTCATGTGTGATCTACCTGCACAGCCTGTGTGATCTACTGGATCTACATTTTGGGCAGCCCTGGTCTATACCTTGGTTGGATCCAGCAGTTCTTCAATCTGTCTCTCTCTCCTGCTGGTGTCTTCTTCCAGACGACGGAGTTTAGCTTTCATCTGCTGGTTGTCTTCTCTCTGGGCCTGGAGGCTCTGTGGAGAGGCAACAGGACATTAAACCAGGGGGTTTCAACCTTTTTGTCATGCCAGGGACCACTATTTATTCAGCATTTGAGCCACAAACTACCACTTGATAACATTTTAGCCCCACAGACCCCAAAACTAAAGATTTATTTTGTTTTTGTCCACAATTCCAGGCTGGATTTGGGAAAACCAAACAGTCCAACATACAGATCAAAATGACCATTAATCTTCTACATTCTCTAGTTGTGTAGACTTGGGATAATTCACATGATGAAGCTTTTAACTCTTGAGAGTGTAAACATGAGTGTTAACACTCATGAGTGTAAACATTGAGAGTGTTTACACTCATTCACTCTGAGCAATGCCATTCTGATTTATTCTGTACTGTGTGTTTTGCTGTTTCAGCTTTCTCAATATAGAAAATAAACTGAATGTGATTTAAATTATTCATTAAGCTCGGATGTACCTTTTTCAAGTGAATGATCTCATCGTACATGTCTTCTTTCTGTCTGTGGTCAAGACTGTAACCTGGAAGACAGACAGGCAGAGAGACAGACAGGCTGTAACCTGGGAGACAGACAGGCAGAGAGACAGACAGGCTGTAACCTGGAAGACAGACAGGCAGAGAGACAGACAGGCTGTAACCTGGAGACAGGAGACAGAGAGACAGACAGGCAGAGAGACAGGCAGGCTGTAACCTGTGAGACAGAGAGACAGACAGGCTGTAAGCTGTGAGACAGACAGGCAGAGAGACAAACAGGCAGAGAGACAGACAGGATGTAACCTGGAGAGAGAGACAGACAGGCTGTAACCTGAGAGACAGACAGGCCGAGAGACAGACAGGCTGTAACCTGGAGACAGACAGGCAGAGAGACAGACAGGCTGTAACCTGGAGACAGAGAGACAGACAGGCTGTAACCTGGGAGACAGACAGGCTTACAGGCCAT
>CM076973.1:55011268-55053768 GCA_039105355.1 Benthosema pterotum
TAGAGCTGTGCGGTCCCGGCCCTTTCATGACGTTGCCCGTGTTCCAGAAACGGAATCCTCATTCATTTTCTTCATAGACTCTTCAAAAATGGTTAATAAAAACACGATTGCACCACGGCCAAAGCCAACTCGGGTCACGACAAATCATGACAAACACACACAATATTATCATAATTATCATATAATATCTAATTAGCAGGAGGTAGAACACAGCAGGATACAGCACTTTTTGTTTAGTTTTTCATCTTATAAATTATTTAATTGTCCAAAAACATTTCGTGTGTCAACATGATTTGTCGTCTTCATATGAATTATTTTTGAAAAGTCCATGAGAAAAATGAATGGGGAATCTGTTTCTGGAACCAGTTCTGATAAGTCTTTACGGTCGCACAGATTTCTCCCAATATAAATCAAAATAATGTACACTGCAATGTTCACTGTGGTTTCCCAGCAGAAACTTACATTTGTCTAAGGGTTACTAAATTGATTAAAAAAAAAAACGTTGGTGCTGGAATTCCTTTCTGTAGAGTTGTGTAGAGACCATCCTTCCAGAACTGTGCACCCAATATTCTTATACTGTGAAATGAGTGCTTTCTTCTCTCTTCAAGATAATAAACTCAAATTGAACGTGTTTTTTGCCAGTAGTATACACAGATGGCTTGAAAGCCATAACAAGTCTGTGTTCCAAGTCTAAATGGAAGACAAAAAACATGAGATGAAAATCTGATAGGTTGTCTCTCTGTTCAGCTGGTCTTACTTGGAGAAGCCGGCGGTTTCCTCAGACATCTCCTGGTCCTCGTTCTCTATTGAAAGTAGAGACAAAACCTTTTGAGATGAACAAATTCCACAGCTCTGCCATTCAGAGCACTTGTTCATTTCCATGTAGGAGGCAGCGTCATGCCATTCAGGGCCGGATCTAGGCAGGGGCGTGGGGGGGGGGGGGGAGTAATGCCCCCCCTAAATCGCTTGATTGCCCCACCACACATGATGCAAAACAACCCAAATTTCAAACTAAAGTCCTTACAGCATATTTAAAATGATTTGAAACACTACTACGGCTACTGCATGCTTTGTGCCTGTTGCAACTGCTCTACATGCCTAATATAAGTCCTTGTACTGTACATGATATAAATCTTGTACAGGACAAGTAAATAATTTAAATGAAAATGCCCCCACAAAAATGCCCCCACAATTGGGAAATGTTACATCCGGGCCTGATGTCAAAACACCCATGCCAACATTGAGTACATCCGGTTTGAACACTAACTGCTGTGGTCCGTGGACCACCTGTGGACCACTGTGGCAACTGTTTACCTTCTCATGTTCTGAGATTGAGATGTCAGCAGGGAGTGAGAATCCATCTTCTACCTAGGAGAGGAGACAAGGAGAGGAGGAGAGTTGAGGGACATGTGCATAGTAGACATTCTGCAAATTAAACATAGACTAGTACAGGGGTCGGCAACCCAAGATGTTGAAAGAGCCATTTTTGACCCAAAATTAAATTCAAAATCTGTCTGGAGCCGCATTTTATTATCTTTTTCCTGAGAGTGTGCAAATGTGAACCAAATGGACCCTGGCGGGTCCAGTTGGTTCCATTTGCACACTCTCAGAAAAAAGGTCCTCAAAGAAAAATCATTAACATGGTGAAACACAACCTTTCTTCAGAAATGGAGTTTCTAAAAAAAAAAAAAAAAAAAGGCGTTTTACAGAACTCCATTTCTAGTCCACACAACATCTGTAAGGTATATTAATGACATAGTAAACTGAGTAAACCTTTGAAAATGGGTGGTTCAGATTGAAAGCTCCACCTCTGATAACTGCTGGGCTTTTTTGATATGGCCAACAAGTGCTACGCCTTTTGGGTGACTGAAATGTTTATATTATTTTGGTGCAGATCACCCCAGTGTGTGTATGTAATAATGCTACAGCCACTGAGCCACTAGGGCTGTGTTCTGGAGCCGCATGTGGCTCCTGAGCCGCAGGTTGCTGACCCCTGGACTAGTATAAGGCAAGTTAGGCAACCAGAGACTATTAAGGTGTTTCCAAAAGAACCCTGCATTTTATCTAACATCAAGGCTGTGCTACAGTTTTAAGTTCCAATCCTAATGGTTCGGTTTGGGTGACAAGCTGAGGACTTTCCTAAAGTTTGGTCTCTGGATGGATTGTACACATTTTGCAATTAACCTCTGGGGTTTTCAACAGGTGGTCCGGGGACCACCAGTGGTCCCTGAGAAGGTTCCATGTGGTCCTCATCTAAGTTGGTTAACCAGATGTAACTCTTGAGAGTGTAAAAATGAAACCAAATGGACCCTTGAGGGTCCATTTGGTTTCATTTTTACACTCTCAAGAGTTAAAATAGTCATCATCTGAATTTGCCATTTTGGAATGTATGTTTTGCCTGTTTTGTTTCCCAAATCCAGCCTGGATGGAATTGTGGACAAAAAGCAAAATAAATCTTTAGATTTTGGGTTCTGTGGGGCTAAAATATCCTCAAATGGTGGTCCTCCGTGGCTCAAATCCTGAATAAATGGTGGGCCCTGAGATGAAAAAGGTTGAAAACCCCTGATGGAGACTCACCAGATCTTCACAGTCCTCGTCTGTCTGCAGATCACTGATCTCCAAGGACATCTTGGTAGCAATTGAGATGAACATCAACAACAATCACGGTGCTGTCTTCGTCTTGTCTTCCTCGGAAAGCTGGACTCTGTCCGCACGGAATCCTGCTCTCATCTTCTCCCTCAGATTGGATTCTGACTTCCAGCTTTGTGCCATCAAAACCTGGGGCTAAAACATAACACAGTTACCCAACGTTCTTCTATTATTTATTATATGCAATGTCCGCCATCGTGCCCGAGTGCTCTTTTACAGGATGTCTCTGCTATATAAATCTTTTTGATTATATCTTTAAGATGTAGAAGTGTAGTAAAGTGCTGTGTAATCGTTTGCAGAGGTTTTGTTTTGACATCAAACACTGCAGGGTTGAGTCAAGTCGTCTAGCAACCACCGTGGTGCTCACACAATGTAGCAGAGCCATATAGTATAGACAGAGTTACGACAACTCCGTCCACTTCATGGGGCCAGTCCAATGGCGGCTCCTCTACCTAGAACTGAATAGAGAATGGGGACAACGAATAGGGACAAGTCCTGGACCAGAAGTAGGCAGAAATGCATAGGTCCTCCTATGCATGTCTTGGTAATAGTACAACATAAATATTATTGTAGGCTACAGTAGCATTGTTACTGTACAATGCCGTTGACATGTTGAGAACATGCACATAAACAGCTCTTATTTGCGCCGCCCCTCGTTGAAAACAATGCATTTCCAACTCCAGTTTGTCCCTATTCAGGGTGAATGAACAGCAGCTCGAGCGCTCAGTTTATGACCCCTCAATGTCGCAACTCTTCTACTAGATGGCTCAGCAATGTAGGAGAAGCGCCCAGCCAGGCTCCGTGTCAATAGGTTTATTCTGTTCTTCCACTATGACTCATCTGTGCTGTAGCGCAGCTCATTGGCGGAGTAGCCCTGCGGGGGCGGGACCTGTGGGTTTCTCCACCAATGCCGTGGCAAGAAGGATATTAGAAATAGAGTTATATAACAGAGAGTACTGCCACTCCCGTTGGTTCCCAATGCTACGGCTGAACAGAGACGCCTATTGGCTCAAAGGCACACGTGACGGCGGCTATTGGCTGAAAAGCACACGTGACTCGTGCTAGTTCCAAACAAACCACCCATGATAGTTCCAACCAAACCACTCTCTCTCGCCCATCCACTTGCATTGACAGCAGAGCTCCACTGCAGGGCGCGAGACGCGAGATAAAAGCGTTCAGTACTCTCGTTTACAGTGCTCTAACTCAGGGGTTTTCAACAGGTGGTCCGGGGACCACCAGAGGTCCTTGAGAGGATTCCAGGTGGTCCCCGGGCTAAATGATGGAAAGTTGGTTAACCAGATGTAACTCTTGAGAGTGTGAAAATGAAACCAAATGGACCTGTGGGTCCATTTGGTTCCATTTTCACACTCTCAAGAGTTAAAATATTCATCATTTGAATTAGCACCACTTCATGAAGAAGTTTGCACTGTTTTGTAGGCAAAATACAGCCTGGATTTGTGGACAAAATCAAAAGAATTCTTTAATTTTAGGTCTTTGGTGAAAATGTCATCAAATGGTGGTCCGTGGCATCAAGTGCTGAATAAATGGTGGTCCCTGGAGTCAAAAAGGTTAAAAAAACAAAACTGCTCTAACTAGAAAGGAAGAGTCTGTATGGTTTTGAGATGGAGCCTGTTTTAGGTTTTGCTGACCCCTGGAGGAGACAGTTTGTTTGATTGTTTGTTGTATGTACGGCCGCTCCCCCGCATGCTGTTTAAAAGTACAACAGGAAGAACCAAGTTGTTGTGATGGTGACACTCTACTGTAGGTGCGTCATCCACCACAGCAGCAGCCATGAATGAAGTGAAATGAATGAAGATTCAAGAGTGCTCACGGGCAGTGTTGCCAACTTGGCGCATTTGTCGCTACATTTTTTTTTTTTTTTTTTTTTTTTTTCAGACCCTCCTAGCGCCAAAATTTGTGAAAAACTCCTGGTTGAAAATCTAGTGCTTTTTGGCTGGTGAGTTGGGGTGAAATTGATTGACAGGTGCCAGAAACGAAACCCTCATTTTTCATCATTTCTCCTCCTATGACAGTGGTTTTCAACCAGTGGTCCCCAGGCTAAATGATGGACAGCTGGTTAACCAGATGTAACTCTTTGGGAACGTAAAAATGAAACCAAATGGACCCTTGCGGGTCCATTTGGTTTCATTTTTACACCCTCCTCAAGAGTTAAAATATTCATCATGTGAATTAGCCCCAAGTCTACATAACTAGAGAATGTAGAAGATTAATGGTCATTTATTTTCTTCCAGACAAGCATCTAGCGCATTCTAGTGCGTTTTGGCAGTGCCACTGGTGCATTTTGGATTTTGGCAGTTGGCAACACTGTTTAAAAATACCACAGGAAGAACCATGCATGCGAAAGTTGTTGTGATGGTGACACTCTACTGTAGGCGCGGCATCCAGCAGCAGCAATGAATGAAGTGAAATGAATGAGGATAAGTCACAAGAGTGCTCACGGAACGCAAGGCAGCAGGACTGTCCAAGCGCCAGTATTCAGCAGTGAGAGAGTTGACACACAGCAGTAGCTCTAAGGACAAGGATCTACACATCAAGGTGAGTTACCAACTGCTTTAGCTGTTTATTTTAGCGCTGTATTTATCATGGACTTGATGACGGATGTGATCTGTGGGTTGTGGAAGCAGTTTGTGTTATAGCAAGATTATTAACATTGCATTGCAGTTGGTGTACAGTACATCATCCCAGTCTGGATTATTACAGCTATGTGTAAATTATTCCAAATGATTGATATTTCCATATAGTCAAATTCAATCAGGGGTACAAACCGTGTGTGGGGGGGGGGGGGGGGGGGGGGGTGGGGGGGGGGGGGGGGGGGGGGGGGGGGGGGGGTCTGTGTCACTGTGACTGACTGACAGACAAACTGGAGACAAAAGAGGAGTGTAGTGTTGCTGTGGGGTCGACCATAGATATATCAATACAGAGCAGGGGTTTTCAACCTTTTTCATCCCAGGGCCCACCATTTATTCAGAATTTGAGCCACGGACAGGGGTGGACTGGGAGCTCAAAACGTACCGGGCAATTTTGTCTCAGAGCGGCCCTCAGAGCGGCCCTCTGAATCTTTGTGGGGCTCCGGGGCCTGAGCCCCCATGAGAATTTAAGACATAAGGGGCTCTGGGGCTCGGGCTAACTAAAATTAGTTAGTTAGTTTTAGTTAACTATAAAAACCCTGCAATAGGCAGTCTCATTTGAAGAGGACAGAGGGCCGCCAGCACTGATTCGTGGGCCGGTTTTGTGCAGATTTTTTTTTTTTAAATTAAAACACGACATTAACGGCCCCCGGGGGGGGTCGGCCCACCGGGAAAATGCCCTGTATGCCAGACTGTCAGTCCACCCCTGGCCACGGACCACCATTTGATTACATTTTCACACCAAAGACCTAAAATGAAAGATTTGTTTTTTTGTTTTGTCCACAATTCCAGGTTGTATTTTGCCAACAAAACAGTGCAAACTTCTTAATTAAGTGGTGCTAATTCAAATGATGGATATTTTAACTCTTGAGAGTGTGAAAATGAAACCAAATGGACCCGGCAAGGGTCCATTTGGTTTCATTTTTACATCCTCAAGAGTTACATCTGGTTAACCAACTTTCCATCATTTAGCCTGGGGACCACCTGGAATCCTCTCAGGGACCACTGGTGGTCCCCGGACCACCTGTTGAAAACCCCTGATCCAGAGCCTTCTAGGGCTCTGTATTCATCCTCGTGTTAGCTTTCTCCACACTGTCAACACTCAACAAAAACAAAGTGTTGACAGTGTGGTGAAAGCTAACACGAGGAGGATGCTGGAATGCTGTACAGTAGGCTACAGCGTTCCAGTCTGGAATGCTGTACTGTAACTGCACATCACTTGAACAAAGATATTATCTTTGTTGGGTGTTGACAGTGTGGAGAAAGCTAACGGCGTCGTAATAAATGATAGGTTTGTTTTGTGTCTGTGTCCTTGCCACTCCAGCAGCTAAAGTAATGCTGTCAAACGTTGAATGAATGAATGAATGAATTTTTTATTAACAGAGATGAGAGTTACACTACAAGTCAAGTCCACACTGCTACAGAACTGAACGGAGAATTACAGTACAATTCAAGTACAACTGCATCAAATCTGAAAAAACTGGACACTGGACTAGTTAAGCATACATGTAGCCCCGTCCGTGGAATCAATGCGAGCACAAGGTGTTCTTATAAACAGACATACACTTGTTTACAATAGTGGCCAACTTGTTCATTTCAGTGAAGTCAGAAGCAAATCATGGAGGTAAACTCATAGTGGAGGTAAAAAGGGAAAAGAGAAATGTACAATGAGGAGAGGCGGGGTGGGTGGGGGGATTTTATATACAATTTTGTTTTACAGAGGCCAGTTTCGAATTGCAGCCATCTGTAGGTGCCCTTTGAGAGCGGTTTTGAAGGAGTCAAGGGATTCACATGCCTTAATGACTGTTGGTAGGGCATTCCACATTTTGGTGGCATATGAGCGGAAGGAATTAAGACCCTTGTTTGTGCCAAACCTGGGTTGGACATGGTTAGTGGCACTCCCTCTGGTGTTGTGGGAGTGTACCTCATTGACAAGGAAATATTTGGATAGGTACAAGGGTATTTTGGTAGAGAGCTGTCTGCGTGCTGGGGAGGATCCTCTGCTGCTGCCTGCTGTATCGTCATCGTTGGAGAGGTTGGCTGAAGCTCTGAACTACTATCCCTACAGACACCAAGTGCAGTAAGGTAACCAGTGATGGGCAAGTTACTGGGAAAATGTAGTAAGCGACACTACTTGTTACTTTTGAAAAAATGTAGCTAAGCTACACTACAAGCTATCCACAGAAAATTGTAACAAGCTACACAACAAGCTGCACAACAAAAGTAGCTTGATGTAACTTGCTACATCAACACTTTAATAATTAATATACAACCTTCTAAATAATAGTCATAATAATAAAATAATATAAATTAATAATAATAATAATAATAATAATTTAGGGGTGGGTTTGAACCTGGGATGGTGGCATGTTTACGTTTTGGGATGTATATTAGAGGTTTTCTACCCATTAAAAATGGGCGAAATTTGAAAATGTGTGTGGGAAAATGTAGTAAGCTACAATGCTTGTTACTCGAAACAAGTAGTGTAGATTCACTACAAGCTATTTCCAGAACAAATGTACCAGTCATCCCAAGGTTTTGTTTTTGGGGTAATGATGGATATTTGTATATTTTTATAAGAGTAATATCCATATATGGGTGACTGACAATATAGAAAAGGACTGATACATCCTTCGATAGCTGATCAAAATTTAGAAAGGAAGGACCACCGACTATCAGACAGCCGGAAAACAAAGCGTACTTGAGCGGAATCCAATTGTAATAGTCTCAAGTAACACAAATTACGTACTGAGCCAAAATGTACTTACTGTAAGCTTTAAGAGCATATTAGAATTGTTAGGATAATCAATTGTAATTCAGAGCAAAATGGATCAGAGGTAAAATGGTAACCCAGGATCTCTGAGTAAATGTACCCAAAGGAAAACATAAAATGAGTGAATGCATTCCTGAACAACAAACTGTAACCAAATGGACCCTGACACCAAAGACATACAAAGTATATTACCAGACAACAGAGTCATGTTTCTTGTTGAACAATGGAGTTGTATTCTGGTGGAGAGCATTTAATACGGAAGCACAGACAAGCACCATGATGAACGAATTCAAGGCTCTCCCAACAACTCAAAGGATGTTGAGAATATTTAAGACAATCGTAATCAGAATGAATTGTCGTCATAGTTACACATGGATAGGTAAAACAAAACAACAAAAGATTATACTGGATGGAACTGGTTCAGAGATCAGCGTGACCTAGGCTAAGTGTCTCCTGGAAACAGATATCAACCATTGGTGACTCAAACAACTCAGACAATAACTGCGCATTAGTAATCATCCTAGCTGTTTCTGATTGTAACCTGTTTGTCAGGTTACAATCAGAAACAGCTAGGACGTTCTGAAAACAAATCATGTCAAGATGTTCTTTATGTGATGAGTAAATGTATTGTACAGAGACATGGTGGAACGTTTCTCAAAATAGCAGATCTACAAGGTGGCAGCGCGACCCCGTTACAAACCAATGGTATGACATATGTGAAATCATTCACAATAAACCTCAGAAATATGAAATATTTCTAACAATATGTAACAGGTAATCCACCGGGTTACCGGTATTTCATTTAAAACAATTTAGGGTTGTAGGCTATAATAATAATCTTTAATTTAGTAGTTTTAAAATACAGGATTCCATTGGTACAATCAATATGGGAGTTAATAAAAAACAGTTAAAAGCAGGACAAGTTCATTTAGAACCAGAGAACAATTCTGGAAAGAAAACCGTGTATTTTTTGTCATTTTCATTGTTTTTTTTTTTTTCTGTTTACATGGTTGGTGCCCCTTTTTGTCTTGCAAATGGTTGGCCTTTGAATCACCACCTTGATTGAAATTGAATGGAGCAAGGGACTTTAGAAAAAGGGCACTGCTATATGAACTAGTAAAAATCACACCTGTGTGAAATGAAGTGGGGCGACTGCGTGTGGTGCCCCCCCCCCCCCCCCCCCCCCCCCCCCCCCCCCCTATTAGTTGAAGGACCCCCATGTAGGGTGACCACATCCCAACCTACTATATGACAGAGTAAGAGTTGTACTACTACGCAGTAGTAGTAGTAGTATTAGTAGTAGTAGTAGAATATGCATTCTACATGCACCTGTTTACATTGAGCAGTCATTACAGGGCTTCGTCACTCACTTCATATTATGGTGAAGGCCGTGTGAAAAGTCACAGAGATTGGTGTAGCCAGTGAGGAGTTACGCTGGCTTCATTCATTCATTCATTCATTCATTCATTCATTCATTCATTCATTCATTCATTCATTCATTCATTCATTCATTTCCTTAAATATAGCATGGATGGATAAAGCAATAGCTAAGCTATTTTGGTCCAGAACTGGCTAGTAGTTATGATTGAATATTTGTGCCAAACAGAGAATGTGTCAAACATTGTGCCTGACATAAACACAGCATATAAAGATAAATAGTTGTGTATATAGGTACTGTTCATAGATACAAAATGTACAAAAGCACATCTTGTTGTCTGTTTTATCTGTGTGTATCAGGATGCTGCTGCTGCTGTCACTGTTCTGTTTGGCTGTCGTTGGAGCTCCGCTGGGCAGCATGGGGGAGATGGAGAAGGTAAGCAGGGATTAGGAAGCTATGCTGGAAAACCCCCACGAACCGCCCTCAGCATGCGGGTCCACCCATAATTCCAAGGGGCACAGTTCAAACGGGCCAATGTCCAGAGAGAGAGACATCGTGCGTTAGCCGGTATTTTATCCTTTAACTTCTCCAGCAGGGGTGAAATCATTTTGCGAGAACGGGCTCCCGTTTGTGAAAACGAAAACGGGCGCCCGTTTTCAAAAACGTTCTTCTGTTTTCAAAAACAATAATATTAACAATAATATTATTGTGAAAATGGGCGCCTGTTTTCAAAAACGGTCAGCCGTTTGTGAAAACAGAAACTGGCGCCCATTTCCCGACGGACGCCGCAGTCGCTGGCGCAAAATGATTTCGCTGGCTCTCAATTTTTAGACAGCATTTAGACATATTTTAGACGTCTACTAGCCTGACAAATGCTCAGTGCTGTTAGGACCCTATTCTAAAGCACTCACAAATGTAACTAGACTTCACCTCTCTCCTCCACAGATGAACCTCAGGTGCTTCAACGCGACTCACCCAAACGTCAGAGATGTCAAATGCATCTATGATCGCCAGATCATAGACGGGCAAGACCTGAGACAGAGCTCCGCCCCCGTATTGTCGTGTGACAACACCGACCCGCCTGCCTCGTCGCCTTGGTGCGTTCCGTGCTTTCTTCAGGATTTCAACTCCACTGTTCTTGTGGTCTGTAAGAACATCTCAGAGACCACCCAGCTGGACCTGGAGGCAGACGGCGAGCAGATACACGCCGAGATTAGACCTGTGGGTGAGTCAGGGGTTTTCAACGGGTGGTCCGGGGACCACCAGTGGTCCCTGAGAGGATTCCAGGTGGTCCCCAGGCTAAATGATGGAAAGTTGGTTAACCAGATGTAACTCCTGAGAATGCAAATTTTTACACTCTCAAGAGTTAAAATAATCATCATCTGAATTAGTGCCACTTAATTAAGAAGTCTACACTGTTTTGTTTGCAAAATCCAGCCTGGAATTGTACTGGACAAAACCAAAATAATTCTTTAGTTTTAGGTCTTTGGGGTGAAAATGTAATCAAATAGTGGTCCGTGGCTCAAATGCTGAATACATGGTGGTCCCTGGTGTCAAAAAGGTTGGAAACCCATGGTCTAAGCAGTGATCAACGACTGCTAAATTCTAAAATATCTACTAGTTCTCAAAAGACCACCTTAACTCTGAGTGTGTTAAATAGAACCAAATTTTACAGGTCTAGCTCTTTGTGTGTTTTTTTCTGGTAATACCATTATGCACTTATGATTTAAAAAGAAAAGAAAACAAAAAAAAAAACTACCAAAACCTATTCTCTACCGGTAACTGGAAAACTTGGGCCGGCGAAAACTCGGACCCTGAGTACAGACAGAGTTACGCTGTCGCAAACCCTGAACGCTAAATGGGATCATTCCAATGGCCGCTCTTCTACATATCTTTATTTTAGATTGTTTTGTAATAATATAGGATATAGCAAAAACATCAGGCGGCAGCCTGATGTTCATAAATCCCTTTATTTTACATAATTTACTACATAATACACACTTCTAACAACCCAGCTTTGATGATTATATGTACATCGCTTTATTTTTGAATATTTTGTACTACTAGACTACTAGTAGGCCTACAGCCTAGACATTACAGAGACTTTAGTTGTCACTGTGCATTACATGAAAACAGATGTTTACAACATAGCTCTTATTTGCACCGCCATCGTTGAAAACTATGTATTTCATACTCCAGTTTGTCCCTCTCTTCAAGGTTGAAACAGCCCTTCCGAGCGTTCAGTTTTCTGACTCAATGTCGCAACATTTCGGCTGGTCCGGGTTTTATTGGGGCCGACTTTTCCAGTATTCAACCTACCTACTCACCAAAACTAACACGGCCTGTGTGAAAGACTACCCTCTGAACCCCTCACCACACAGATAAAATTGACTTTGTAGAGAGAAAGCAGACGTTTTTTCACTGGAAGGACATCCACTTGGGATTTGTGCCCTCTACCGATATTGCCAAGAGAAAACCTTTTACTCTGTTGAAAAACAATCACTTTCTAAACCAAAAGATGTGTCATGGCGCTCTCAGTGCGTCCATTAAGGAAAGGAGTCTTTCTAATCACACAAGCCGTGTTTGTATCGGTGAGTAGGTAAAACGTTCTTTTACTTATTTACGCTACAGACGAGAGGCACGTCGTCGGCCATGTGAGAGGTAACATTGTTTTACCACATACTGCAAGGCAGAATCATAGAAGCAGTAGAGCTATGGACCACGACTATACTCATAGCACGGGGGTCAGAAACCTGCGGCTCAGGAGCCACATGCGGCTCTAGAACACAACCCTAGTGGCTCCATGGCTGTAGCAGCATTATACACACACATTAGGGCGATCTGCCTAAATAATATAAACGTTTCAGACACTGACAGCACCCAACACGCCATGTGCTGTCTGACAGTTACAGTACGTCGCCGGTTAACATAGCGCTTGTTGGCCATGCCACAAAAGCCCAGTACGTACTGTATCAGAGATCGAGCTTTAATCTGAAACACCCATTTTCAACACTTTACTATATCATTAATATATCTTAGAGATGTTGTGTGGACATGATAAAAAAAAAAGTTCCCCCCCATTCTGTGTTTCCTTGAAATGGAGGTCTGAAAAAAAAAAAACACCATTAACATGGTGAAAGACAACTTGATGACATCAAGTTGTGTTTCACCATGCTAATTTCTCTTTTAGGACTATTTTTCTTTTAGGGGGACCTTTTTTCTGAGAGTGTACAAATGGAACCAAATGAACCCGCCAGGGTCCATTTGGTTCCATTTTCTGTACTCAGAAAAAAAAAATAGAAAATGCATGGAATTCCCCTTTAAGGACTTAGGCTTACATTTTTTGCGGCTCCAGACATATTTTGATTTTAATTTTTGGTCAAAAATGGCTCTTTCAACATCTTGGGTTGCCGACCCCTGTCATAGCATAATGTGTAATACAGTAGTATTCGTAGCTGTGGTAGTAATACAGTAACTGTAGTAGCGTATGTTCCGCACTATAAGGCGCACCGGACTATAAGGCGCACCTTGTAAAACTGTTTTCATATATAAGGCGCACTGGATTATAAGGCGCAGAGAATAGAAGCTACTACAGTTGACATAGAATAGAAGCACCTGCAGTCAAACAATCCATATATAAGGCGCACTGGATTATAAGGCGCACTGTGGATTTTTGAGAAAATTAAAGGCTTTTAAGTGTGCCTTATAGTCCGGAAAATACGGTAGTGTCACTTTGTGCTCATTGTAACTTTACTGAAATACTGATCTTTTTTCTTTTTTTTTTACACTGCTTTTCATTACAGACTGTCCATCCTTCAGTAAACCTGCTGACCCTGGTGAGTATGCTCTTGACATCATCATCATACCTGGAAGTACAACTCCAGGGCTTGGCACTAACGCTTGCCCGGGGCAAGTAAAAGTGGGGCAAGTGAAGACTGCTACCTGGTTGCCCGATCGGGCAAGTGTGCAACTTAGTGCACTATAACACAACACAAGATAAATTTGTGTTGAAGGCAGTCATTGCACTCTGCCTCTGTGTCTTTCCCTGCTTTCTAGATATCCACAATTCCAGGCTGGATTTGGGAAACAAAACAGGCAAATTAACATACACATCAAAATGACCATTAATCTTCTACATTCTCTAGTTGTGTAGACCTGGGCTAATTAAGATGATGAATTTTAACTCTTGAGAGTGTAAACATGAAACCAAATGGACCCGCAAGGGTGCATTTGGTTTAATTTTTACGTTCTCAAGAGTTACATCTGCAAAATTTACACTATATTTTTGGGGGGCAAGTGACCATGACCTGAGGGCAAGTAGAACCTGACTTGCACTTGCCCGATGGGCAAGTGCCCTGAGACATTAGTGTCAACCCCTGAACTCCAAAGTGAACTCTACATGACCAGACATCTTATTTAACTGGAAACTTCTGTGGACCATTAGGACCATTATACAGTATATGGAGCTGGCCTGGTCTGACATCATTCCAGCGCCCACACCGCATAGACTTCATATTTGGGCATGCCTGGCAAAGAACAGCATAAAGGGGCTTACAGACGGCGAGGAATAAATCGCCCACTCTAATTCATTCTCAATGGGGACAGCGTTTTTTGAGCACAAAAGTTCAAAAATCGACCCGCGTTCAAGAAAGCGTTTATCGTCGGTCGTTTTCCGCCTGGCGTCACTGATTTTTATCGCGCGCGCGTGCACGAAACGAGCACGCGCGTGCGAGTTCAATTCATGTTCAATTCCAGTGAACTTTTTGTAAAACGCTTGGCGATTTATAGCAAACATACAACATAATGAGGACGATGAGGACCCACTCTACCAGTAGACCTGCACAGTGACTTCACCGTTTCTGTTCCGGGAGTGGATTCCCTAATCATTTAAGGCTCTGGCGCAGCCGAGCCAGGGCAGGATCTAGCCAGCCCTACTAGGGTGGGCTGGAAGAATGGCGGGTGGGCAACTCCAAAGTTTTTCATAAGAAGCAGTGCTTTTGAACATTTATTTATACCAGGGCCCACTATTTATTCGGCTTTTGTGGACCACTAGTGGTCCACTGGTTGAAAACCACTGATATTACCTTTCATTGGGTGGGCAGGATGCACGTTTGGGTGGGCTGTGCCCACCCCTGCCCCCCCTCTATATCCGACCCTGAGCCGAGCCACGACGTGAGTTGTGGCAATTCGGCTCTAACGTTCTATAATGTTTACAACGCATTATTGCGCGACGTGTTGTGAGTTTGTGTCACGGTCACGCTATGACGAAGCATGTTGGTTACATGCTTTTAGCCAGCAGAGTTTATTATACAACACATTTAAACCGTGATGGATGCTGCCGATTTTATTTTAACCTACGCAACTTGGAATAACTATAGTCTACGTTCAAATGTCAACCTCTACGGCTGCAGCCATCATTATTGGTGACTGGTGAGTCATTAATTCATTGTAAATGAATTGTAAATTCAGCGTGATCATGATCAGGTAGCGCTTGACTGGAAGTTGTCTGGGAAGTTGGTAGTCTGTTGGCAGCCACGCATTTCGTCCGCCCCCCTCCCCTCCCCTCCCGGCATAAAACACGTGGCGTTTATCGACGGGCGATTTTCTTATTTCGGCACTGCCGGCATAAAAAAACTCGCCCGTCGATAACGCCGGCGTTTATCGTTGCCGTCTGGAAGCCCCTTAATAGGGACACAGATCACATGTGCATTTCCAACTTGCATTGTTCCAAAGGATGCCAGTGATCCCTGACTTGACCTCTGACCTTCTGTTCCCAGTAACTCCACCTGCTCCAACCTTGGATGTTACGAAAAGACACCAGCACCCAGGTGAGTGATTTGTTTGTTTGTTTAATTATTTAGATTTTGCACGACAGAACTGAATTTTTCACTGGACGAGTTTCAGGCTATTATCATATATTATTATATATATAAATAACTATTCATTCCAGGGTACGCAATGGGAGAATTAGCCAATTATAACACTTTTATTGGCCTAGCGGATAATGGGTAATTTTGATTTGAAAAACTCATTGATACACCCACATACCAGTCTGCATGCGTTAAAGATTTTGCTTTTAGTAACTTATCTTTTAGATGCTTTTTTGTACTCTTCTATTGTGGTTGTCTTCATTCATCTTCATTCTTCTGTCTTGTTTTAACTTGTCTCTTGTTTAATGTCTTGGGGACCATGGAATGATATTAGCAACCTTGCTAAATGCGGTAGATTTACATTTCATTGTTTTGTAATGTACATCACTATGCTCTGTCCCATCCAAATAAAGTAAAGTAAAGTCCTGTGTGTGTGTGTGTGTGTGTGTGTGTGTGTGTGTGTGTGTGTGTGTGTGTGTGTGTGTGTGTGTGTGTGTGTGTGTGTGTGTGTGTGTGTGTGTGTGTGTGTGTGTGTGTGTGTAATCTGACCTCTGACCTTTCTTTTCCATGCTGCCGAGAACAGTTTGTTAACGTAAGAGACCGATCTGTTGTGTTTTTCTCTCTGCAACCTTTTTCTGTCTGATCCTCAGTGCGGTTAATGCAGACTGCTTTACACTGTGGTGTAAATTGAGTTGATTAGATTAGTTTGAAATGTGGATTTTGTTCAGACACCATCATGACAATGACACCATGTGTGCAGAATTAACCCTAACCCTTTTATGATTTCGTACAGTAGAGTGTTTTAACCATCATGAAAACGAAAGTTGCTCTGCTAAAAAACATCCAGACGTCCTCATCATGCTGCTCATACAGACCGACAGCGATTGGGTGCAATTCCCGATCGCTGTGGTGTAGCCAGGTATGGTGTAAGTCCTCTCATTGGCTGCATGGCAGCAATCAGGTTCTGGGCCGTGCTCATTGGCTGCATGGCAGCGAATCAGGTCTGGGGCCTTGAGGTGAAAGCCTATACCACCAGGCCCGAGCCTACCAAATAATTACCCATAATAATTAAAACCAGCCATCAAGAGCTTCAACTCATGATGAACAAAGCCGGGGAGTACAGTAACATTTTTAATTGGGGGAGTCAGGTGATTTCTGGACCTTTTGACTTGCAGGTTTTAATTATTCTGGGTAATTATTTGCTAAGCTCAGGCCCAGGGCTGGTGGTATAGGCTTTCAGCCTACCCCAAGGCCCCAGACCTGATTTGCTGCCATGCAGCCAATGAGAAGACTTACACCATACCTGCTACACCACAGCCATTGAGAATTGCACCCATTGATTTTTAGAGAATTGTGACAATAGTCGATCATTCCTCACCCCTCTGTTCTTCATCTTTCACTTCTCTCCTTCATCCATGGTTCTGTCTCTCTAGAGTCTTGTAGAGATGGACAGCTTTCCTGGTGGGGAGGTCTTCTCATTGGCATCATCCTTGGCATCATCATCACCATCATGGTGCTGGTCATTCTTCGGGCCTATTGCAGAGAACGTGTTTGGAAGTTTCTTTGTGACAAGTTCCAACCTGAAACTCCAGAGCAGAGGTAGAGAATGTTTCATACTTGGAATTCATGTTAACTTCATTGGCATTGTCATTTTTAAATCAGTCAATCAATCAGGCGTGTCAATACTCAGGCTTCACAATTAATCAAAATCTAATCGAGTTTGGACAATGTTTGGACAATGTAAAAAAAATGAAAATGGAGCTTTCCCCTTCACTGGTACATTTACGGTAGAACGGTTTAACACTGGCTCACAGTCTATCATACCCTGCCTTCACTAAAAAGTAGTCCAAGACAACAAAAAGAGAAAAGAAAAGCAATTTGTGTTCTACTGTTTACCTTGACATTATGTTCATTAACAGGAAGAAAAGTGAAGTTTGCACTTTATCCATTGTCTTTGTTCATTAAAAAAACACCTTATTCCCTTTTGGAGGGAGGAGAATGAAATAAAAACATATTTTAAATGAATGAATTAATCTTTTTTAATTAGTTTACCCCCAAAAAACCGAAATTGAAATTGAGGTTTCAGAGGGAAAAAAAATCGAGGTTTTATTTTTAGGCAAAATCGTGAAGCCCTAGTCAATACAGTCAAAACCGTCAGTCCTGTAGGTGGAATTCTTCCACAGTTCAATGTCTCCTCATTCTCTGTCCATCTGCTTCTGTGTCCATCCAGGCCTACAGGTGGACATGAGCTCTCTGAGGTCCACCAGCCCATGATGAATGGAGAAGGAAGATCTGCTGCTTAAGCCTTAATCATACTCCAGGGTGAAGTGACTCGCGGTGAAAGAGTTTCACCGTGGTCTAGTTTTTTAAGGCTTCACCCTGGATCATACATACTCCAGGGTGAAGCCTTAAAAAACTACACCGCGGTGAAAGGCTTTCACCGCGAGTTACTTCACTGTGGAGTATTTTTTTTTAATTATATATTTTATCCCACGATTTTGTAACTCATTTTTCACCCAATTCCTAATGTGATCCTGGGCTCTACACACCCTCCTCTGGGGAGGCAGCGGACTGGCCTCATGCTTGCTTCAATGCATGAGGAGTCCAAGCTGCCTTCTTTTCACCCGACAAGGGGGAGTTTCCCTGGTTGGACGTAGCACGTGGAAGGAACACGTTATTCCAACCAGTTCCTGTCCCCTCCATCAGGCTGGCCAGGGGGAGGCAGTTTAGAGTCCAGGATTACTGCATGTTTTTGTGAGGGTATCTACCCTAGGGGACACGGGGAGAACATGTGAGGGTATCTACCCTAGGGGACACGGGGAGTACATGTGAGGGTATCTACCCTAGGGGACACGGGGAGAACATGTGAAGGTATCTATCTACCCTAGGGGACACGGGGAGAACATGCAAACTCCACACATAAAGGCCCTTTCGTATGGGCACTGATGACGCGGAGGAGCAGACACGTCGCCAGCATCCATAGCAGCGCCCCTAGCGGGAATCGAACCCAGGACCTTCTAGCTGTGAGGCGACAGCACTAACCACTGTGCCACCGTGCCCCCGCTCTTCACTGTGAAGCACATGAGACAGGATGCGTTGTGCACAGGAGGGTGAGACTAAAGGCTCAATCATACTCCACTTCACTGTGGAGTATGATTGAGCCTTCAGTCTCACCCTCCTGGGCACAACGCATCCTGTCTCATGTGCTTCCCTGGCTGATAGACAATGAAATCTTGTCACCCAAGCAGAAGGCATACGGTATAGAAATAGACAGGGTGGATTAAGTGGTTGTGTGAATGTTGCTTTCTAGATTGTTCTAAAAATTGTCCTTTCTAGATGCTGATGAGTACAGGAGGGAAGTGACCGTTTTGGAAGTGGTTTTGGATGTACATTTGACCACAGTCTGGAAGAAGCTTTCCTTACCAAGGTGCTGAAGTACCAACGTCTAAGGGATGCTATTATACAGCTTGGTTACAAATGTAAACTACTGGTGTTTATATTGGGAAGCCTTGATAATGGTAACGTCCACAAATCAGTGGTGCGGGGCACCACTGATTTTAATCAGGGAACTGATTAAATTAAAGAAATGGTTTGACATAAATAAGTTATCCTTAAATGTAAGTAAAACCAAATTCATTGTGTTCGGAAATCGTAAAAATCAATGATGATGTGAAACTCAGGATTTGGTCAGTTGAAATAGAAAGGGGGCAACAGAACAAATTCTTGGGAGTAATCATCGACAATAAATTAGATTGGAAACCTCATATACAGTAGACTACATAAAATCAAAGATAGCCAAATCAGTTGCAATATTGAACAAAACAAAACATATTCTAGACAAGAAGTCAATGTATACACACACTGTACTGCTCACTTATAATGCCATATCTTACATACTGTGCAGAAGCTTGGGAAAACACCTTTCGCAACTTATACAAAGTCTATCTCTGTACTACAAAAAAGCCATAAGGATCATTCATGGAGTTGACTATCTTCACCCTACCAACTAACTATTTGTAAATTGTTGCACCTTAAAATTTAGGGAACTAGTGGACCTAAAAACACTAGAAATACTATTTAGAGCTAAAAGTAAAAAATCTTCCAGACTGCATCCAAAGGATGTTCTCAAAAAGAGAGAGCCACTATCTGCTTAGAGGTAATCTTATGTTTGAACAAAAAAAAGGAAAAAGTCAATGTAAGAAGTAGATGTGTAACTGTTACATGCTTGAACTAAACCTCCCTGCCAATCACTTGGTCACCACACCTATCTCAGCTGTTTCTAGTTCATGATCAGTGTCAGGGTATTTAAGAGCATCTGTGTCCAACAGCTCAGTCTCTTCTCAACCCCAACCAGAGCAGTTGTTTTTTTGCTTTCTGTTACTTTTGTTATGATTTAGTTAAGTTTAAGATGGGCTGGTCGTAAGTATATTCTGTTTGCCATTTCTTTTTGGTCAGTTTAGTTTATTTTGTTTTGGTAGTTTATGGGGAGTCTGGGCACTCCGACATGCACATAGTGCATAGCTGCACAGGCTCCCCCACTTACAGTATTAGTTTGGCCAGTCCATATTTTTGTTTGCTTAGCTTTTGGTTTTTGTTAAGGATACTTTGTTAGGTCTTTTGTTTTGTTTTCTGTCTTAATTATTCAGTCAATCAATTCAAACTATTATCAGTCAGTCAACTCAGTCGGTTTATTCAGTCAGTTGAATCTGTCTACCTACTGTTCAATTTAGTAATTTATAGTAATGGTAACTTCATCATATTGTAATTTATTCAGTCATTTGCTTGCTCGTTCATTCGATGCCGTTTGTTTGGGGTTTTTTTTAAATAAAATTGTAAATATTTTTGTACATTTTGACCTGACCTGGTGTCCTGTTTTTATGTTCTGGGTCCTTGGTTTGAGCCAACTTTAAAGGATGATAAAAGGTGTAAAGATGTGGAACAAGTGTGAATTCTATGAATTAAAAGAATGCACAGATATGGGTAAATAATTTAAAAGAAAACCTTTAAAGATAAAATAATATATAGCTATACATAAATAATTTTATTTACATAAGGTCAGGCGTAATAACCATATGCTTCAGTCTATTCCCTTTCCCCCTCAATGAAATGAACATATTGATAGGAGCTAAGAATGTATTATATGCCTTGTCTTACAGACAAGGCACTGGATAAATTCTTGTCAGTATCTGCAATAATTTGCAGTCGCCATATATGGAGAAAGTGTTGGTTCCTGTACCCATGACCCATGTTGCAGGGAGTTTTCACGTCTACTATTGTTTGTGTTCAAGATTTCCTTGTTAAATGTTAAAATGTCTATGTAGAGCAGCCTTTCCTATGGAACTCTGTCTATATGGTGTACCAATGCTCACCACTGGAGGGCGCCATGCTACCATGAACATAGCCATTTCCTACTGGTCTCTGAGGAGGCAGTGTTGGGCAAAGTAGAGTAAAACCTACTGGTCACTCAACCTGTAAAATGAATTCAACATACAGTACTTTACCATCATCGTTTTAACAGATTTTTATTATTTGCCATGCATTAAATTCACGCATACCGCAAAAATATACCCCGTGAACATACAAAAAAAAAATACAACAAATATATCCAGTGAACGGTCATCCTGTAACAAAGGCAGAACAGTGACATAAATAATTGGTCCTGACTTCAGCAACAACGACTTTCCCCAAATATAAAAAATAAAACAAAAACAAAACTATATATATAATAGAAGTAATAATGCAAAAGAAAACAAAATGACAGATTGTGCATAAGTTCCATTCACGTTAACATACTCAGCATTAGTATTTTCTTGGGAAACAGTTTGTACAATAGTTGGTTTGGTAACATTAAACAGTACATACAGGAATACAACAGTGATATTATTATACACAGTAAATATCATGTTTTGTATAGATCATTTTTGAAAAGTCTATGGAGAAAATGAATGGGGAATCTATGGGGAATATATACATTTTTTCAAATGCTTTAAGCTATATGATCTGGCAGGAGACAGGCTTCTTTGGTTTAAAGTGGGACATATTTAGTCTTTTTCAATTGATCTAAATTGTAGATCAATAAAAAACACTGCCCAATACTGACCAACCAGTGTTTTTTTTAGACTTTAACACCCTGGATGGCTGTCAGTATTGGGCAGCGTTTTTTGTGCAAAACTAATGCTTGGAATGGAGTCATAATCATGGGAGGAAAAAAATAAAATAAATATGTTGTAGTTGATGTCCCATGCGACTCAAAGCATATGGAAGGTGAAGGTTTAACCCTATCCAGGGTCCAGGGTCCACTTCGACTGACCTCTAAAGGCTCTTTCAGAGTCTGGAATTTCAGTGGCCACCGAGACCACCGCTCAGAGCACCGCACCGCGCGCTATTATATAGTCTGTCACCACCACGACCACCGCTATCTCATGTACCACAAGCAGCACCTCGCCCTCCCTCCCCTGTTCTCCTCGCGTCCATTGTTGTTTATTTCCCCTCTGCTTTTCTCTACTTCCTACCTCAATTATAATAAATTCTGCTTATTTCGTATTCTGTTTATGTCATTCGTTCTCCTCCTGGCCGTCGTGCTGTGGTGTGTTTTCTTTTCTTTCTTTTTTTAACCAGCTGGCAGCCGTTAAAAACAAGTACTGGAACCACCGCGGTGCGGTGGTTAGTAAAATCCGAGAGGAGGGCTGGGAGGTGCGGTGGTAGCGGTGGTATGACGTCATATTGTAGGAAACGGTGGTCGCGGTGGGCACCGAAAATCCATCTCTGAATAGGCCTTAAGGCTCCATTTTCGTTACACGCTAAACCCCTTATCCTTATTTAAAAACTTTTGGGAATAGTTCAATGTGCCAATCTATTAACACATTGTGAGCTTGTAGACTGGACATTTGAACTATTGAAAAATGTTTTTTTTTTTTAAGTAGTTTAAAAATGCAAAGAAGTTAAGGGATAAGGGGTTTAGCCGTGAAGAAAATCTAGTCACTAGACTACTGAGGCAGAATCTGTTTATGACTTTGACCTTTTGATATAAGGTGAGAAATTGTGTTCCGAAAAACTCTTTCAGAATCCCCTCCGGTGGCTCCCAAACCTTTTCATGTCAAGGACCCCCAAAACCGACACCAGTTAGTCCATGGACCTGGATTTGAAGAGATAATGCCAGCGAGAGATGATCATCTTTAAGCAGCTCCAGTTCATAGTTAGTCTACAGCACTATTTATTCAGCATTTAACCACGTGTGGTTAAAATGCAGAATAGTGGTCCCTGGGATGAAAATGGTTGAAAACCACTGATCTACAGCTCTCATTTTAATGGCATTTCCATCTCTGGGACCCAACAGGTTCATTTAAAGGTTTTGTGGCATTAATTTCCTTTTTTTTATTTGTTTTGTTGTACTATTCTTTTAGGCTTTATGACCTGAATGAACATTCAGTTGATTTTCTGTGGTCTGGAGTTTTCTGTGGGGTTTGGAAGGCTTTTAAGCTGCATCAAAAACAGGGCAAAACAGTGGAAACAGTGCCATCGGCTGGCCAAATCCCTTCGACATACAGGTGTAATGGGCCGCAAAACATCTGCTGAATGTGAAGTTTTGGGTGTAACTAAGCTCAGAAAACCTAAAATAAATAAATAAATAAAATGAATGTACAAATGGTCAGCAGGGTCCATTTGTATACTCATTTGAATTACAGACCCATGAGGGTTCATTTGCTACCCGACTATCATTTACCTTGAGAGAGTTCCACCCTTGGGGGTCCCCGACTCCCTGGACCTCACTTTGGGAACCAACAGAACCGACATAAGCCCCAAAACCACAACAGTGGTCAAACGGTTGGGAGAAGTTGGGTGCAGGTTGCATGCAACCATCACTCCCCCTAGAGGCAGTTGCCAGGAGTTGCGTTGCTGCAGAGTGTCCTTAGGAAGAGTTTTCTTGAGTTGCGATTAGTTGCACTTGTGTGGTTTGGGCTTAGTAAAAACTTCACAACAAACTATTATTTCCTTCATCTCTATCAGGGGTTTTCAACCAGTGGTCCTTGAGAGGGTTCCAGGTGGTCCCCAGCTAAGTTGGTCAACCAGATGTAACTCTTGAGAGTGTAAAAATGAAACCAAATGGACCCTGGCGGGTCCATTTGGTTTCATTTTTACACCCTCAAGAGTTAAAATATTCATCATGTGAATTAGACCAACTTAGTCTACACAACTAGAAAATGTAGAAGATTAATGGTCATTTTGATCTGTATGTTCCAGGCGAGCATCTAGCACATTCTAGTGCATTTTGGAAGTGCCACTAGTGCATTTTGGATCTTGGCAGTTGGCAACACTGCCTCCAGCAGCGTGAGGCAGTGCCCTGGTGCACAGGAGTGAAGGGGAATATGGCAACTCTCCTACTTGAAGGCTCTGGTGACACCTTTTCTTTTTTGAAGGATAGAAACACTAGTTTGCCTGGCCTGGGCCTGGTGCCCTGCATGGCCTGCCCTGGACTTAAAAAAAAAAAAAAAAAAAAACCTGTCCAGGCCACCGGGAAAACTCCCTGTACTCCAGATGGCCAATCCGGCCCTGTCTAGGAGGCGGTAGCTGCTGGTACTGAGGGTCTGGTTCTCTTGGCAGCAGATTCCTCCACAGAGAACGGGTAGCTATACTGGAAAATACAACATTATATCATGAATAATTAATCACAGGTTAGCATCAGAGCTGATTATTACCAGAGGCCGTTGGCAACATAAACGTTCAACATGAACGCCTAACTACAAATGAGTATGGTACCAGGCTATGTGCAACCCAGGTTAGGCACAAACAAGGGACTTAAAGGTAATAGACACAACTTTAGTGTTTACAAAATCTGTGTTGGTAAACAAACTTTTAATATTGAACGATTGCCTTTGCAGCAACACAATCATCCAGCTGCACATTTAACAAGCTTAACTTCTAAGTAAATACATTCATATACTGTATTGTTATAGACTGGTAGCACCCAACCTGCATGTGTACTAATATTCAGACTCCCCGGATACAATATAAGTGTATCCGGGGAGTCTGGTGGAGGGGAAAGTTCAGTCAAAATTGTATTGCCCCTTAGGAATTGGGGGCAGACTAGCCTGGCCAACCTGAAATGATTTAGGCCTGGGCGGGCGGCGGGGTGCCGTGAGATTTCCGCGGCAGACGAGCTGATCTGATTGGATCTCACCAACGTGTCATCACCCCTGGCCCCTCCCCCTACTTACCGCCCCTCCACTGCTGTGATAGGTCACATCATTTGGAGCCACGCCCACCCTGAAAGGTTGACTCCTCCCACCTCTAGGCCACCGTGGATAACAAGTCCAGGCTTTCAGTTTTCGCACAACATGGACGAAAATGAAAGCCTGGGTGTCGAGGCTAGGGGTAGACAGACCCCCCAAATTACAAATAATGGGAAGGATTGGTAGAGGATATTTATATCATGTAAAAACTGACATTCGAACGTCATTCATTCATTCATTCATGCTTACTTACTTCATTCTCAATGTCCTGGACAGACTTTATATGAATGTTGGTCAGTTGGGTATTCAGCTGAGGATTCTGGAGAGGAGAGATGGATAGAAGCTTAATTAAAGAGAGATTCAAATCCAGCAGGTATAGAAGAGACATCTTCCACTTCAATATGATGTGTCAAAATAAAAGTCCAACGCACCAGGCCGTTCATCTGGCTCTCAAACTTCGGGTGGAGGGTGAAGGGAACTCCATCTATAGCTGAGGGTGAGGGAGGGAATATGGATGAATCAGTTATTTTTGTTTTATACAATTGATTGGTACAACATCTCCATGTTGGCCCCTACGGTAAGTTAACTATACATACAGTACATGTGTACAGGTGTAGGACACAGGGACAGCCAGGTACATTGTAAATTATAAACCATGGTTTGACAATGCAGGTGATTTTCAGGCAAGAACTCTTGTTTTGAAGAGCGAAAATTATAAAAGGAGTGATTGACGTTGACGAAAGACAAGGGGTTTTCGTTACCATCTAAACCCCTTGTCATTTTTTTTACTATTTTGAAAAACCTGTTTTGAACTTGTGATCACAGGGATACTGTAGTGATCAGTAGTAATCCAGTAGTCTACCTGTGATCACAGGGATACTGTAGTGATCTGTAGTGATACTGTAGTGCAGGCGTGCCCAAAAGGTGATCTACCAGTAGATCACACAGGCCATGCAGGTAGATCACATGACAGTCCCCTAAAATGTATAGATCTGTAACTCTTGAGAGCGTTAAAATGAAACCAAATGGACCCTTACGGGTCCATTTGGTTTCATTTTACACTCTCAAGAGTTAAATTATATTTAACATCTGAATTACGTAATTTCAAGAGTCCACACAATTAGAAAATGGAGAATAATTGTTATTTTGACCAATGTTTTGCCTCTTCTCTTTCCCAATTGTGGACAAAAATGTGAAAGTTATTAGTTTTGGGTGCAAGAGACTAAACTTAACGCCACAAACTGTCAACTCAAACCTCAAATACTGTTTTCAAACGTCAGTAGTAGCATATACAAGAAAACCTTCCAATTCTCCCCCTCTATTTTTCATTATAAGTGCATTATTCTTAAACACTATAACAGTAACACCATCACCAACTATTTCAAAGCTCAAACTTTCTAGGGGTCTTGAAATGGATTTTCAGTAATGGAACAATCACATGTTTGATGTGTAGATCTTGTTGAGACGCTCATTTTGAAAGTAGCTCTCAAGTCAAAAAAGGTTGGGCACCGCTGCTGTAGTGATTTGGTGGTGTACCTGTGACCAGTGATACTGTAGTGATCAGTAGTGATCCTGGTGTACCTGTGACCAGTGATACTGTAGTGATCAGTAGTGATCCTGGTGTACCTGTGATCATAGTGATACTGTAGTGATACTGTAGTGATCCAGTAGTCTACCTGTGATCATAGTGATACTGTAGTGATACTGTAGTGATCCAGTAGTCTACCTGTGATCATAGTGATACTGTAGTGATACTGTAGTGATCCAGTAGTCTACCTGTGATCATAGTGATACTGTAGTGATTTGTAGTGATCCAGTAGTCTACCTGTGATCATAGTGATACTGTAGTGATTTGTAGTGATCCAGTAGTCTACCTGTGATCATAGTGATACTGTAGTGATTTGTAGTGATCCAGTAGTCTACCTGTGATCATAGTGATACTGTAGTGATTTGTAGTGATCCAGTAGTCTACCTGTGATCATAGTGATACTGTAGTGATCTGTAGTGATCCAGTAGTCTACCTGTGATCATAGTGATACTCCCGTCGCTCTCTGTCTCTCCGGTGATGTTCTTACCTGTGATCATAGTGACACTGCAGTGATAATGTTCTTACCTGTGATCATAGTGACACTGCAGTGATAATGTTCTTACCTGTGATCATAGTGACACTGCAGTGATAATGTTCTTACCTGTGATCATAGTGACACTGCAGTGATAATGTTCTTACCTGTGATCATAGTGACACTGCAGTGATAATGCTGTACCTGTGATCATAGTGACACTGCAGTGATAATGCTGTACCTGTGATCATAGTGACACTGCCGTCGCTCTCCGTCTCTCCGGTGATGTTCTTGCGTTGCAGGGTGCTTCGGCGTTGGCTCAGTTTGGCGGGAGGTTGAGGAGGAGGGTTGCTATGGAAACCACCACAATATAAACATTTTTATTAGGATTTGACATTTGTGATCTCTCCAAAATACAGCATGGAATTGTGGACTTCCATGCTGAAAAAAGAAATATTTAGGGGTCCATTTTTGTTACCGCTAAACCCCTTATCCCTTAAAAGGATCCCTGGCTAATAAGACGAATATGCCTTAAAACACTATACTTGCCTTCTATAAAACATGCAGATAAAAACACCTTCAATACTTTATTTCTTTCATAAAAGGAGAATCTTTCACTCAATAGGAGGTGCTCCGGTCGCAGGATGATGATGTCACATGAGCATGTTCATCCATATATTCCATAGAGCTAGATCACATGTGACATCATCATCCTGCGCCAGGAGCAGTTCCTGTTGAGTGAAATATTCTCTATTTATGAAAGGAATAAAATGCCAATGGTGTTTTTATTTGTTTATTTTAGTTATATAGGTGAAGTATAATGATTTAAGCGATGTTTGTCTTATTAGACAGGGATCCTTTTAACTTCTTTGCCTTTTTAAAACTATTAAAAAAAAACATTCATCAGTAGTTCAAATGGCCAGTCTACAAGCTCACAACGTGTTAATAGAGTGACATGTTGAAATATTCCAAAAGGTTTTTTAAAATAGTAAAAACGAAATAAGGAATTTGGGATAAGGGGTTTAGCATGTAACGAAAATGGAGCCCATAGTGTTTGGTCAGACAGGGTAATCATCAAATGGTGGTCCATGGCTAAAATACTGAATAAAAGCTGGTTAACCAGATGTAACTCTTTGAGAGCGTAAAAATGTTTTTTTACGCCCTCAAGAGTTAAAATATTCATCATGTGAATTAGCCCAACTTAGTCTACACAACTAGAGAATGTAGAAGATTAATGGTCATTTTGATCTGTATGTTCCAGGCGAGCATCTAGCACATTCTAGTGCATTTTGGAAGTGCCACTAGTGCATTTTGGATCTTGTCCAGTAGGCCACTAGGTGGCGCCGCAGGCCACCGGGAAAACTCCCTGTACCCCAGATGGCCAATCCGCCCCTGATGATAATGATGCTGATCATCTTGTACCTTGGTCTGAGGGGCTGAGGACCAGCGTGGGGACCACCGTGAGGCCCCAGCTGGTCCAGGGACAGTCTGCGGACATCCAGGGTGACACTGCGGGGTTTGGCCTGGGGCACAGGGCTGGAGAACTGGCCTTTCTTACACCACAACACGTAGCCATGGATCTCACTGGAGGACAGGAAAACAAACACAACATAGGAAAAACTTACATTCACATTTAAGGGCAGTCAGGGGCGGATCTAGGCATGCCCCCCCCCCAAATGCCCAGTCTGCCCCACCAAACACGATGGCATGCAAAACAACCCAAGATATTTCAAATTAAAGTGCTTATATTTAAAGTGATCTGAAACACTACTACTGCTACTAACTAACTACAGCTGTGTCACCACTAAACCAACAGCATTTCATCATTGAAAACAGAAAACTCTCTGAGTCAGACCTTTACTGCGTGTCTGTTGCAACTTCAACAACAACTGATGTTATTATTGATGCTTTATTACTTGCAGTGCTTAATTTGTAACTCGGGAGGTGCCGGAGCGCACCTCACGCACATGCATGTGGGTGCACGTGCGCACGCCCGCCGAAAAGTCGTTTTTTGGGCAGAATATTGTGTGGCGTGTCGTGTGTGTGTGTTGCACTACTATGCCACACACAGCCGATGCACAAGCTCAATCCGTAGCGAAATGTGCTTGTGTTTTCAGAGAATCGGGACCACAAAATGTAAGGACCCATAAGGGGTCCGTCTGCTTCCTAGGTACCTTTATAGCGATCATAATCCGTAGCGAGGGGGAGACTAGCCAGCAGCAGCCCAGCTAACAACGTGGGAGAACGGTGAGCCGTAGCAAATCCCCCCGACTCGATATAAATCTCATAGCTGGGAATAAGCCCCATAGCTGGGAAGGACTAGTACCAGATCTATGCCTAGTACTGTGGCTGTACGGGTATCCTAGCAACGACAGTAATGAACGAGGCTGGATCGGTCTCTGCAGGTGGGGGAGCGCAGTGACAGCTCACGGACGCAGCCGGAACGCACGTGAACCATGGGGGAGCGCATTTGGCCCAAGCCGGAACACCGTTCCGGCTTGGGCCAAATGCGCTCCCCCATGGTACAAATTAAGCCCCGTTTACTGTACTTGACTAATAATAGTCCTGGAACAGAAAATGGTATGGGGGCGTATGGGGGCGATGAAGCCGCCCCCATACCATTTTCTCTTGCCCCTCCAACATGTTCTCTTGCCCCCCCAAATGGGACATGTTACATCCGCCCCTGAGGGCAGTACAGACAGGGAGTGATGAACACCCACAATATGGTAGTAATGTCACTGTGTCTCACCTGATGACTGGGCCATAATCACTCAGCTAACAGAATTGAGGCAGGCGTGTGCACGAAACACGCACACGCTCAACAAACAACAATGGACACCCTGTGATCTTACTAACGAAGTCTGAGCCTTAGTAACTAACCAACTAACTAACTAACTAACTAACTAACTAACTAACTAGGACTGAGCCTGATGTTTGTGTTGTTTTTTTGGTCAGAAATGAGTGCTTATATTTCGTTCTGTAATAAAGTATGCAATTATAGTAGAAAAGCTAGTCATACAGTATGTTTGTGATAATGGAGGTGTCTCATGTGTGAATGCAAATGTATGCAAATGCACTTCCATGCCATTTATAGGACATGTGTTTCTAATGTTACAGGTCTGTAGGCTGAGCCCTGTATATGAACTGCATATCACAGCATTGTGCGTTTATTTTCTGACAGACAGATTAGAACACTTCCAGTAAAGAATCAGCAGCAGCAACGCGTGGTCCTGTCTCCCCTTCTGTCCATCAACGCAACGCAACGCAGCGCAGCGCAGCGCAGCACCGCAACGCAACACAACGCAACGCAACGCAACGCAACGCAACGCAACGCAAAACAATACAGAGGGTTAGCAGATATGCAGTCAGCTAGATAGTGCACACCCGTTACAAGAGGAAGGTTTACTGACCCCACACAGGTGTAGTGTAGTTTACAGGTGTAGTACTGACCCCACACAGGTGTAATACTGACCCCACACAGGTGTAGTGAAGTTTACAGGTGTAGTACTGACCCACACAGGTGTAGTGAAGGTTCACAGGTGTAGTACTGACCACACACAGGTGTAGTGAAGGTGTACAGGTGTAGTGAAGGTGTACAGGTGTATTACTGACCCCACACAGGTGTAGTGCTGCAGCATCATTTTGCTCTTCGCGGTCAGTTTGATGTCCAACACGGCTGTGGTCACGCTGCCCAGCGGAGAGACACGCACACACACACGTTTCTTCTTCAACACCGAGGCTCCTGGCAGGGAAAATATACATGTTCACATTTAAAGGAAAGATCTAAACTCACGTCACTTTATGAGAGATTGTTGTTGCTGAAACGATTTCACTGGGATTCCTTATAGAATGTGTAACTATCTGTGTAACCCATAGAAGCTGCAGCATTCTGATTAAGTGATACATACCTACCCATAGGGGAAAAAATGTACATTGAAACTCTTGAAGGTGGTACCCTTCATATATAGAGAATAAAGTTCATATGAGGTTATTAAGTAATTCCATTAATCCCTAAGGATTAAGCAGTTTTCACACCAGTTCTCTGCTTTCTTTGTAAAGTGAAACGTATATAAAACACACATAATTTTGTTATTTATAAGAATTATATATGACATTCAAAACAGATATAAGATCCATAGTATTTTTCTTGTATATAAAGTTTTTTCCATATGGGTATACAGTAGGTATAGGAGTCATCGTTAATTTGAAGAATGCAAACATGGTGTAAACATTTCATGCTGGTTTCAGCATCAAGCTCTGTTTCATTCATGTTTTTGTCTATATTTGGCTGCAGACCTCCACCTGAAAACATGTTGGTATAGGGATCCTCCAGAAGCAAAGATTTGAGTTCAAAATGTTTGCTTCTGAAAATATATATTCCAAAATTTGCATCACATTTTCATGATTTCAGTGGTGCGCTATGAGCTTGTAGATCTGCTATGTACTCACTGTGTTCCAGATACTCTGCTATGTAACAGTATCCGTGAGGGATTGTCTCCTTGTCTGTGATGATCTGAACGTCAGAGACCACCATACCTCCTGATAACTCCTGAGAGAGGAGGAAAACAGATACTGATGATCTGAACGTCAGAGACCACCATACCTCCTGATAACTCCTGAGGAACAAAGTTAGTAGTTAATAGTTACTGTAGTTTATTGTCCACCATGTGGACATTTGTCTTCTGTCTCATATACAGCAGACAACAGAACAGGACAGAAACACTTAATTTCCGGACTATAAGCCGCACCTGAATATAAGCCGCACCAGGCTATAAGCTTCATGTTAGAGGAGTGGTTTTCAACTTTTTTGATCCCAGGGCCCACTATTTATTCAGCATTTGAGCCAGAGACCACGATTTAACACCCCAAAGACCCCAGACAACAGAACAACAGAACAGAACGCTCTCAAAGAGTTACATCTGGTTAACCAACTTTCTATCATTTAGTCTGCAGAGCCCACCTGGAACCTGGAAAAATCCATAGATTGGCCGCACTGCTGTATAAGCCGCAGGGCCAAAAGCATGTGAAAACAGTAGCGGCTTATAGTCCGGAAATTGCGGTACACAGGGACAAGCACAAAACAACAGTGGCAAATAAAGTACAGACAGGTTCAGCATTTAGTACATTAATAGCATTAGGAATAAAAAATAAATAAAATAAAAGAAGTTTAAAGGAGTTACGGTTAGCTTTTGGTACTTTATACCGTCTACCAGAGGGGAGTAATTCAAACTCACTACAGAGGGGATGGAAGGATCGTTTGGTATCTTGATAGCTTTTTCCCAAATGACTTCCTCATATATGCCACTTAATTGTTTCTGTCTGCCAATTATTTTTGAAGCAAGGTTAACTATTCACTGTAACTTTGTTTTTCCTTTTACATTTAGATTAAGTAAGCCTTGCCTAGCCATGATGTCATGAGGCTAGGCCGAGCAATGAGGCCCATAGGGCAGGAGCCTATCTCCTGTTTCTATAGCGTGAGGCAGCTTGATGTACAAGTACATCCCCTGAACATGGCGCTAGTATGTCGCAGGGTCTTACCCCCAATCCAACCCTTGATGCTGAGTGCCAAGCAGGGAGGCATTGGGTCCCATTTTTAGAGTCTTTGGTATGACCCGGCCGGGAATCGAACCCCGACCTCCCAGTCTCAGGGCGGACACTCTAACCACAAGGCCACTGAGTTTATTTAGTTTACATTTAGATTGCCATGTTAAAAGTCAAGATTCCCTCTATCAGGTTCTTATAGACTGTATCCATAATATATTTGTTCACTCCTAAGGAGTTAATCTTGAGTAATAGGTGGAGGCACTGGTTACAGCTTTTAAAAATATTTTCAGTGTCAAAATGTTTTCATTGGAATTAAATTTACTATCAATATGAGTGCCTGAATATTTAAAATTGTTCAACTACCACCACTGTTTGTCCACTGATTGTAATGGACTGAACAGGTTCCTTTTCCTAAATGACCAGTTCCTTTGTCTTTGTCACATTAATCCCTAAGGAGATTTTTTTTCACACCAGTTCTAAGAGTCTGCTAAACGCTTACATTATGAATACACAAGGCTTGGGGGGGAAAGAGAATGTTCTGCATGTCAAGACGAGTTTTTACTTATGTATCTGAGACAGTATTTTATCTAGTCTATGTAGATGTATAGCATTTCATGGAAACATAGCACTTCACAGTTATGTTACGTTTACTGTTACGTTCTTATGCATGATTCACATTAACCACTTTGTATGTACATGATTTATCGCCATGCATTTTCTTTTGTTTGTTGCTTAATGTTAGTCACTCTGGATTAAGAGTCTGCTAAATACATACATTATAAATAAATGTATTTTTATTTTATTTTTTTCACTCAACTACAACTATGATGAAATGATTTCTATGTTGTGTTTTGTATGTCCAATCCATATACACTGGTCAGTGGTCATGACACAGAAATAAGAATCTTTTTTTTAAATATTTGTTATATTTGTTGGCTTATGTGTCTTTATCGATAGATTCAAGGTAATACAGAGAAGACAGAGACAAGTGGAGAGACATGCAGCAAAGGTCATAATGAACGGGACTCGAACATGCAACACGCTGCCAGGCCAGAGCCTATATTGTGTGCCATGTGCCTGGACCGTTAGGCCAGCGGAGGGAACTAAGAATCTTATCTATAGTGAGTGTAAATGAGGGCTAGCGTTACCTTGCTGTAACAGAGGTACTATCCAGACCTAAGAATCTTATCTAAAGTGAGTGTAAATGATGGCTAACATTACCTTGCTGTAAAAGAGGTGGTAACCAGACCTAAGAATCTTATCTAATGAGTGTAAATAAAGGTTAACATTACCTTGCTGTAAAAGAGGTGGTAACCAGACCTAAGAATCTTATCTATAGTGAGTGTAAATCAGGGGTTTTCAACAGGTGGTCCGGGGACCACCAGTGGTCCTTGTGAGGGTTCCAGGTGGTCCCCAGCTAAGTTGGTTAACCAGATGTAACTCTTGAGAACGTAAAAATGAAACCAAATGGACCCTTGCGGGTCCATTTGGTTTCATTTTTACACTCTCAAGAGTTAAAATATCCATTGTCTGAATTAGCCCAAGTCTACACAACTAGAAGATGGACAAAAGCAAAAGAAGTCTTTAGTTTTGGGGTCTGTGGGGCTAAAATGTCCTCAAGTGGTGGTCCGTGGCTCAAATTCTGAATAAATGGTGGGCCCTGGCATCAAAAAGGTTGAAAACCACTGGTGTAAATGATGGCTAACGTTACCTTGCTGTAACAGAGGTAGTATCCATAAAGGTTAATGTTACCTTGCTGTAACAGAGGTACTATCCAGACCTAAGAATCTTATCTATAGTGAGTGTAAATGATGGCTAACATTACCTTGCTGTAACAGAGGTAGTATCCATAAAGTTTAACATTACCTTGCTGTAACAGAGGTAGTATCCATAAAGTTTAACATTACCTTGCTGTAACAGAGGTAGTATCCATAAAGTTTAACATTACCTTGCTGTAACAGAGGTAGTATCCATAAAGTTTAACATTACCTTGCTGTAACAGAGGTAGTATCCAGACTTCATCACTGATCTATTGAAGCTGGCTGTGGCTCCGTCTTCTGTAATACTGATCTGATGAGGAGAGAAATGTACACACATACATACAGTATACAATTCATAGCATGTGACTAAACAGAAATCCTTCCCCAAAGATGTGATTATAACCCAGGGGTCAGCAACCTGCGGCTCAGGAGCCGCATGCGGCTCTAGAACACAGCCCTAGTGGCTCCCTGGATGTAGCATTATTACATACACACTGGGCTCTAGAACACAGCCCTAGTGGCTCAGTGGCTGTAGCATTATTACATACACACTGGGCTCTAGAACACAGCCCTAGTGGCTCAGTGGCTGTAGCATTATTACATACACACTGGGCTCTAGAACACAGCCCTAGTGGCTCAGTGGCTGTAGCATTATTACATACACACTGGGCTCTAGAACACAGCCCTAGTGGCTCAGTGGCTGTAGCATTATTACATACACACTGGGTTCTAGAACACAGCCCTAGTGGCTCCCTGGATGTAGCATTATTACATACACACTGGGCTCTAGAACACAGCCCTAGTGGCTCCCTGTAGCATTATTACATACACACTGGGCTCTAGAACACAGCCCTAGTGGCTCCCTGGCTGTAGCATTATTACATACACACTGGGCTCTAGAACACAGCCCTAGTGGCTCAGTGGCTGTAGCATTATTACATACACACACTGGGGTGATCTGCCAACATAATATAAACATTTCAGTCACCCAAAATGCGTTGCGCTGTCTGACAGTTGCCAGTTAAAGTAGCACTTGGCCAAAAAAGCCCAGCAGTTATCAGAGGTGGAGCTTTCAATCTGAACCACCCATTTTCAAAGGTTTACTCAGTTTACTATGGCATTAATATACCTTAGAGATGTTGTGTGGACTATAAATGGAATTCTGTAAAACGCCTTTATTTTTCTTAGAAACTCCATTTCTGAAGAAAGGTTGTGTTTCACCATGTTAATGATTTTTCTTTGAGGAATAAAATGTGGCTCCAGACAGATTTTGAATTTAAGTTTGGGTCGAAAATGGCTCTTTCAACATCTTGGGTTGCCGACCCCTGGTATAACCCATTACTAATAGAGATGGGATTTATTGCTCTTTTTGGAGCCATTCCTTTCAAAGAGCCGTTCAAAAAATGGTTTATTTGTACCGTATATTTATATATCTTTAAAAGTATTTGTTACAAGCTTTACACAATTACATGGTGGCAGCACATTCTACATTGCTCTCTGACAGCAAGATTTTGTGTGGTGTGATTAATTGATTTAAACAGTTTGCAGAATTTATATTTGGCAAGTACCACTTTCATAAAATGTGTGTAAATCTGCAATGTGTTCTGTTCACAAAAAGGAACGGCTCCATACTGTGAACTGGATCCAATTGTTCATTTCAAAGAGCCGTTCATGTGACTCGATTCGTTCACAATCACTAATTTCTAGTGGATAAAGCCTTGGTCTGGATCAGAGGTCATCAGGTGCTCCGCAACCTTCACTGAATGTTTCAACCACGACACTCTCCCAGGGCTTGACACTAACACTTGCCCGCTTGCCCGGGGCAAGTAAAAAAAAATGGTGGGGCAAGTGAAGACTGCTACCTGGTTGCCCGATCGGGCAAGTGTGCAACTTAGTGCACTGTAACACAACACAAGATAAATTTGTCTTGAAGGCAGTCATTGTACTCTGCCTCTGTGTCTTTCCCTGCTTTCTAGATATCCACAATTCCAGGCTGGATTTGGGACACAAAACAGGTAAATTAACATACACATCAAAATGACCTAATCTTCTACATTCCTGGGCTAATTAAGTTGATGAATTTTAACTCTTGAGAGTGTAAAAATGAAACCAAATGGACCCGCAAGGGTCCATTTGGTTTCATTTTTACGTTCTCAAGAGTTACATCTGCAAAATTTACAATATATTTTTGGGGGGCAAGTGACCATGAGCTGAGGGCAAGTAGAACCTGACTTGCACTTGCCCGATGGGGAAGTGCCTCCGAGACCTTAGTGTCAACCCCTGTCTCCAGTTGGCAGGTCAACAGTGATTGGTCCCTGCCCCTCTCCTCAAAGCTTCCAGCTCTGGACAGAGGCATGCCATTCAGACTCTCCTGGAAGTCACTGGCTGCCCACTGACTGCCCACTGGCTGCCCACTGGCTGCCCACTAGTTAAATACATCAAAGAGCAGAGCCCAATCCTTCCTTACCAGGGTGAAGTCTTTAGGACAGGTGCTGCTGTTGGAGGTCCATGCTACTGCGGTCATCGGTCTGACCAGCCCTACTCCTCCTCCTCCTCCATACTCCTTCAGAGACATCTGAAAAAAAAAAATATATATATATATATACGGGTTTGTGGTTTTGGTAGTGAAGGTAAAATAAACACCATGGGTGTGGTACACTAAACCACAAGCTGTTCCTCTCTCCTGATCTACATCATCTACTCTCCCCTCAGAATCCAGAATCGACTGACCCACTTACTCTCTAGACGCAATTTTCAACTCCAGATTTATTTTTTCTAAATGTGGAGTTTGTGGAGTTTTAAGTGCATTCACACACCTATTCACACACCAATGGCGGAGGAAACCATGCAAGGTAGTGACCAGCAACCCAGGACCACATCGGGAGCAATTAGGGGTTCAGTGTCTTGCTCAGGGACACATTGAGACTAACTCTGGGCTAACCCGGTTTCAAACCGGCAACCTTGCGGTTACCATCTGTTGATTCTACCCCTGAGCCACTGCTGCACTGGAGCAGGATCACATCACAAAGGTTGCCTTAAAGGAGAATTGCACACCAAAAGTTTTTTTAATCTTTATTTGCACTTAATTTTGTGGTCCAGGTGTTAAAAATAGGCTTATAATGGGGCTAAGGGGTCAAATGCAAGTTCACCTATATACATCGCTCCAAATTGTAATTTTCTGCTATATATTGTCTCCCCACCATGTCAGTAGTGTGTTAACCCTCACATTTTCACTTTCACTTTCGTTTCAGCAGCGGTTCAGCCATAAAGAGTGTGCCACGCCCCCAGCTTTTGAGACAGCTGAATTAGAGTTCTCAAACTCTGCCCAAACCCGACCAGGACCGAACCTGAACAGGCCCGACCCGACATTTAGGGCCGGGTAGGGCTGAAAATCTATCCTAATCAATAGGGCCGGGTAGGGCCTCGGGCCCCATGATAAAAAAAATATATTGAAATATTTTAATATAGTAAGAATAATAGTTATTTTCTGTATTTACCTATTATGAAGATGGTGCTGATTGCCATTTCATTTTGAATCTGTGGGGAATTCTCAAATTTTGCCCAACCCGCCCCGAGTTTAGGGCGGGTAGGGCCTAAAATCTATTCCATTTATTAGGGCCGGGCCGGGCCTAGGGCCTGAACTGTTAGGGCCGGGTAGGGCCGGGCCTTAATTTTCAGAGAGATTTTTTGAGATTTATTCACCGAGATCTTCTGCACACCTATTCTTGAATCTTCCTGAATGGAGCGTTGATATTCCAAACTATTTGACACCAATTTTTGAAGTGAATTTATGGTTCTGTTCTCAACCTTATATGAGCAACTTTTTTTAGTCATCCTTATGTTATTACCTCACCTGTGCACAGTCTATGGAAGATATGACATCATTTTGACGTATTTGAATGCATCAGGCTAGTGTTCTGGAAACACAGGACATGAAATAGACTTGTGTATAGGGTATGAGATCTATGATGTCATCATTACATCACAAGCGGGACGGAAGGACAATAGTCCCCACCTTCGGTGGAGACGTATTTGAATGCATCAGGCTAGTGTTCCGGAAGCACAGGACATGAAATAGAGTTGTGTATAGGTCCCCACTGTCTGGCTCGGCTATGAGATCTATGATGTCATCATTACATCACAAGCGGGACGGAATGACAATGTACGCCGGGACGGAATTACGTATTTGAATGCATCAGGCTAGTGTTCTGGAAGCACAGGACATGAAATAGACTTGTGTATAGGTCCCCACTGTCTGGCTCGGGTATGAGATCTATGATGTCATCATTACATCACAAGCGGGACGGAAGGACAATGTACGCCCGGACGGAATTACGGAGTGCGTTCCATAGTCCCCACCTTCGGTGGAGACAACAAAAATGCATTTTGAAGCGATGTATATAGGTGAACTTGCATTTGACCCCTTAGCCCCATTATAAGCCTATTTCGGGAGAGGGGAAACAGGCATTAAGGAGTGTTTTCACAAAATAACACCTGGACCTTTCTAACAAATTAAGTGCAAATAAAGATAATAAAAAAAAAAAAATAATTGGTGTGCAATTCTAAGATGGACACCACCAGGCAGGAGAAAACCTGGGAGGCCTAAAACCACCTGGCGCAGAACTGTGACACAGGAGCTGGAACTGATGAACCTGTCCTGGGGAGAGGCCCAACCAGGGGCGGATCTAGGCATGGGCATGGGGGGGGGGCAATGCCCCCCTAAATACACAGTCTGCCCCCCAAACACGATGCCATGCAAAACAACCTAAGATATTTCAAATTAAAGTGCTTATCATTAAAATGATGTGAACCACTACTACTGCTACTAACTAACTACAGCTGTGTCACCACTAAACCAACAGCATTTCATCATTGAAAACAGAAAACTCTCTGAGTCAGACCTTTAGCTTTATGCATGCTGCGTGTCTGTTGCAACTTCAACAACAACTGATGTTATTATTGATGCTTTACTTGACTAATAAAAAGCCTGTAACTGAAAATGGTATGGGTGCGGCTTCATCGCCCGTGTCGCTTCGCGCCACGGGCGATGAAGCCGCACCCATACCATTTTCTCTTGCCCCTCCAACATGTTCTCTTGCCCCCCCCCCCCCCCTGCCCGGGATCGGATGCAATGGAGAGTGCTCATTGAAGCCTTACTGTATGTCCCATCGTGGACGAAGAGGAGTAAGTAAGTAAGCCACTGCCAAGTGCCAAGTCAAATAGACCTGCGCAGTGACGTCACCAGCCCTGTTCCACTAGTGGATTCCTCATTAATTTTCCTCATAGACTTTTCGAAAATGGTTAATAAAAACACGATTGCGCCGCGGCCAAAGTCAACTCGGGCCGTGACGAATCATGACAACAAACACAATATCATCTTAGAAATGATTTGATTGTCCCAAAAGTTTGTGTGTGTCATCATGATTCGTCACGACTCGAGTTGGCTTTGTCCGCGGCGTAATCGTCTTTATATAAATTATTTTCGAAAAGTCTATGAGAAAAATGAATGGGGAATCCATTTCTGGAACAGGGGCGGTGACGTCACTGCGCAGGTCTATACCCCTTTAATACAAGCAGATCAATGTTGGTGAGTTTAAAATTGTTTAATAAAAACAGATTGCAGTAGGGAGTTAGTGGAGGGTTTTGCAACTCTAGATTCAACCAATTGCAAAAACATGTAGAGTTGCATCCCAGTGTCTCCTCCAGGGTGTGTGTGTTTGGACTGGAATGGTTCCTCTGTCTGTCAGCCAACTCCATACTTATGGAAAACTGTCTGAGGCGAGTGTACACGCCTCAGAGTGTACACGCCCCAGAGCCACTCAGAGGTGGAGTGGCCGGTACTGGTTACCAGGGGTGTAGTGGAGGGGGGACGCGGGGGGACGGTATCCCCCCCCCACACACACACACACACACACACACACACACTCTTCTAATAATATTTTTGGGGCAAAAGTAGGCCTATGTTTTTTGTCTTGTCATTTACTTTTATGGATACAATTAGGCATTGTAAACAAATCTTTCTCAATATGCTATACTTGTTTTAATAGTGTGTGTGTGTGTTGCACAGGTGCACGCAAATGCAAGTGTGCATGCACGTGACTTAAAGGGGAATTCCACTCATTTTCAATATTTTAGTATGGTAAAATGGTAAATGGTGCATTTATATAGCGCCTTTATCCAAGGCGCTTTACATAGATTGTGCATCACATTCACCACATTCACACACACATTCATACACTGATGGCAGTGGAAACCATGCAAGGTACCTACTAGCACATCAGGAGCAATTAGGGGTTAAGTGTCTTGCCCAGGGACACATCGACACTTACTCTGCGGGAGCCCGGGATCGAACCGGCAACCTTGTGGTTACCATCCGGTAACTCTACCTCTGAGCCACTGCCACCACTGCCGCCCCTACCCTACTATGTCATTAATATACCTTAGAGATGTTGTGTGGACATGGTAATAAAAAAAAGTTCCCCCATTCTGTTTCCTAGAAATGGAGGTCTGAAAAAAAACTATTAGCTTGGTGAAATACATCTTGATGACATCATCTAGATGTGTTTCATCATGTTAATGGGTGGAATTCCCCTTTAAGAGGCGTCCCCCCCTCTTCTAAAAGTCCCACTACAACACTGCCGGTTACCAGTTAGATCCCGGCTCCACCACAGATTGTGTCTGGTGTCCTTGAGCAAAAAGACTCTTTAGAACTCTAATGCATGTGTTATATACTGTAAATAACAGAAATAGGGGATGGTTTAAGAGGTTTGTGAGTGTGACTGTGAGCTATGGTTTGCACTTAGTTCAATACATGTGTATAGTGGATATACAGTATTATGTGTATTGTGAGGTCCATACTGAGCTATCTTCATCCTTACCCTCACCTATGGTCATGAAGTGTGGGTCATGACCCAAAGAACGAGGTCGCGGATACAAGCGGCCAAGCGGCCACTCCGGCGGGTGTCTGGCATCTCCCTTAGAGATAGGGTGAGAAGTTCAGTCACTCGGGAGAGACTCGGAGTAGAGCCGCTGCTCCTTCACCTGGAAAGGAGCCAGCTGAGGTGGTTCGGGCATCTGGTTAGGATGCCACTCGAGCGCCTCTAGTAGGGAGGTCCTCGAGGCACGTCCCACTGGGAAGACCAAGGACCAGATGGAGGGATTACATCGACTCTCTGGCTTTGGATCGCCTCGGCATCCCCCAGGAGGAGGTCGCCAATGTTGCTCGGGACAGGGAAGTCTGGAGCTCTCTGGTGGAGCTGTTGCCCCCGCGACCCGACCTCGGATAAGCGGAAGAAGATGGATGGATGGATGGATGGATGGATACTAAAAAGTTGCCATACTAAAAATGCTAAAAAAAATAAAAAAATAAAAATAAAAGTTGCCTTTACCTTTAATAAGAACAACTCTAAAAGTCTACAGAGAGGTAATAATTATGGAAAGTGTGATGTCACCAGGGAAAGTCTGATGAAGCTGCTTCATGAAATGAATGGTGGATTTGTTCATTCTGTGGAACTGTGTGTGTGTGTGTGTGTGTGTGTGTGTGTGTGTGTGTGTGTGTGTGTGTGTGTGTGTGTGTGTGTGTGTGTGTGTGTGTGTGTGTGTGTGTGTGTGTGTGTGTGTGGAACAGTGGTTTTCAACCTTTTTAACACCAAGGACCACTATTTATTCAGAATTTGAGCCACAGACCACCATTTGATGACATTTTAGCCCCACAGACCCCAAAACTAAAGATTTATTTTGTCCACAATTCCAGGCTGGATTTGGACCAAACAGTCCAACATACAGATCAAAATGACCATTAATCTTCTACATTCTCTAGTTGTGTAGACTTGGGATAATTCACATGATGAATATTTTAACTGTTGAGAGTGTAAACATGAAACCAAATAGACCCGCAAGGGTCCATCTTGTTTCATGTTTACACTCTCAAAGAGTTATACCAGCAACTTTCCATAATTTAGCCTGGGGACCACCTGGAACCCTCTCAAGGACCACTGTTGGTCCCCAAACCACCAGTTGAAAACCCCACATAGACAATTCCTCATTTCTTGTTCCTAATCATATTGTGCAACTACTTCTATTAAATTAAAACCCCCAGGCACACACATTCCCATCTAAACAAGGTAGTCATACAACCTATGGTTCACTCAATACAAAAGAATGTTCAGCCTATTGTGACAAGAAGCAGCACAGCACACACCCAATAATGTCCATACATTATGTCTACAAACTGTACACTGAGGATAGGAATAGGATAGACTTATTTTCAGTTCAGAAAGAAAATGCCATTTTAATCATAGTCACGTCAGTTCTTATAATCCAATAATAACATAGCCCTATAAATACAATGTATCCACTGATGTTTCACTGACATATCTTTAGTTTAAACTTTAAATCACTAGGATACTTCATCCTGTGGGTTTTTAAGAGTTTCGCTCACATAATAATAGTGTAAATACTCACTTTTCCTTCAGTTTTCTGAAGTTTTCTGGTGTCTTTGTGTGTGGATCAGCCGGTAGCAGCAGGTAAACAACTTTTTTAGGTGTCAGACAAAAAGAGTCTCTGTGCTGCTGCTGTTCTCTCTCTTT
>CM076973.1:55058768-55061268 GCA_039105355.1 Benthosema pterotum
AGACCACTGGCTGTGTGTGTGTGTGTGTGCGTGCGTGCGTGCGTGCGTGCGTGTGTGCGTGTGTGTGTGTGTGTGTGTGTGTGTGTGTGTGTGAGGAGGGGGGGGGTACAGACTGTTCCATTCTAGGCCAAAGCTGAAGCAGATCAGTGTTTATTCACAGAATTAGGTCTAATTGTCTGAATGGACAATTAATGAGAATGAAGCAGCAGTAATCTGATGGGATCCAATGGGGGAGGGGGGGGGGGGTAGTGATTACAAATTGCCTGGCTGGTGCTGTAGTCGTGCACGTAGACGTGTGAATGCTCACACCAGCTAGTGTTGTGGTTCTCGAGACCAGACTCGAGGTGGAAATTTTTCGTTGTCTCGGTCTTGTTTTTGTCTCGCCGTCAATTGTCTTGGTCTTGTCTCTGTCTCGCTGCTCTGCATTTCATTTGTCACCTGGTCTTGTCTTGATCTCATCCGCAATTGATTGAAAAATGTTTCTACATCCATTGTGCGGACAGAAGAGCCCCATTCATAAAGACAGCTGTCTGATACAGAGCACAGTGCTGGATGAAGCACATATCGCTATTGTACAGTAGGAACTAAAGTCTCTGTATTATGTTGTACTATTGTATGTTGGAGTATTATACAGAACAATCAAAATTTGGCTTTTTGGCCTCAACCTCTCTAGGTCTTGGGCTCGGCTGCAGTCTTGGTCTTGTTCTAGACCCCGCTAGGTCTTGGTCTTGCCTTGGCCTCGATTTATGTGGTCTTGACTACAACACTAACGTACATGGCAGGTCCATGTGGTTGTAAATGAAACAATGATAGAGTCGTGTGAGAGCACTTTATTTCCTGGTGCGTTGTGCTGCCATGTTGTCTTGGGAGCCATTTATCTGCTCCCATGATCCTTCAGTCTCTCTCTCTATATACACAGGTCCTTTCCAAAAAATTAGAATATCAACGAAAAGTTGGTTTATTTCCACAATTCCATTCAAAATCCCGAACTTTCATTAATTATAGATCCAGTGCTCATATTGTAAATGATTTCAAGTATTTATTTGTTTATTTTTACAACAATTTTGTCTTCCAGCTCATAAAACCCACCAAATCAGGATTTCAAAAAATTAGAATATTTTATGAGACAACTAAAAAAAATGTGTTTTAAACATGAAATGTTGACTATCTGAAAAGTATATTAATTTATGCAGTTAATACTTGGTCTAGGCTACTTTAGAACAAATTATTTCATTAATGGGGCGGGGCATGGAGGTGATCAACCTGTGGCACTGTTGAGGTGTTATGGAAGCCCAGTTTTGCTTCAATAACAGCCATAAATGAATTTGTATTTTTCAGTCTTATGTCTCACACCTTCCTCTTGACAATACAACCCAGATTCTCTGTTGGGTTAAAGTCAGGACAGTTTGCAGGTCAGTTAAGTGCAGTAATACCATGGTCGGTACAGCAGCTACTAGTAGTTTTAGCTCTGTAGGCAGGTGCCAAATCGAGCTGGAAAGGAAAATTAGCATCTCCATGAAGCTTGTCAGCATACCGAAGCATAGGGTACTCTAAAAGATGGCTGTGTTGCAACCACTGGTGAGTTTTCACTGTCAGTGGATTAACACCAGCCAATAACATGGCTTGGAGACTGGACATGGCAAAACACATGATTTAGGCCATGTTATCGGCTGAAAACTTCAACACAGCCATCTTTTTAGAGTACTTTGTGCTTCGGTATGTTGACAAGCTTGATGGGGATGCTAATTTTCCTTTCCAGCTCGATTTGGCACCTGCCCACAGAGCTAAAACTACTAGTAGCTGCTGTACTGACCATGGCATTACTGCGCTTAACTGACCTGCCAACTGTCCTGACCTTAACCCAACAGAGAATCTGGGTTGTATTGTCAAGAGGAAGGTGTGAGACATAAGACTGAAAAATACAAATTCATTTATGGCTGTTATTGAAGCAAAACTGGGCTTCCATAACACCTCAACAGTGCCACAGGTTGATCACCTCCATGCCCCGCCCCATTAATGAAATAATTTGTTCTAAAGTAGCCCAGACCAAGTATTAACTGCATACATTCATATACTTTTCAGATAGTCAACATTTCTTGTTTAAAACACATTTTTTTTAGTTGGTTCATAAAATATTCTAATTTTTTGAAATCCTGATTTGGTGGGTTTTATGAGCTGGAAGCCAAAATTGTGTAAAAATAAACAAATAAATACTTGAAATCATTTACAATATGAGCACTGGATCTATAATTAATGAAAGTTCGGGATTTTTAATGGAATTGTGGAAATAAACCAACTTTTCGTTGATATTCTAATTTTTTGGAAAGGACCTGTATATACCTGAACCAGCACAGGGACAACAGGCCACACACAGACCAGGCCTTGTGCACGCTCGTGCCAAACGTGAACACACGCATGCACGCACACACACTATAGAGCCCGACCGATGCCGATGCCGAGTTTTGGACAAACGTACACCAATGTTCTACCGATGTTTTGA
>CM076973.1:55066268-55083768 GCA_039105355.1 Benthosema pterotum
ACAATTAGCTGTGCGTGTGTGTGTGTGTGTGTGTGTGTGTGTGTGTGTGTGTGTGTGTGTGTGTGTGTGTGCGTGCGTGCGTGTGTGTGTGTGTGTGTCTGCCTCGAGGGAAGGATATCATTAATCCCTGAATATCTCTCACGACACGATCATGTCTGAGATTAACTGAGAACAACGAGTTACTGAGTAATAATATAACGGAACTGCTGCCATTGCTCTTGGAGAAGTTGTGAACCGCCAATGATGCTCCTCTATCTTAAGGAAATGGAGGGACGCAATTAAGGAGCACATATACGATGTGTGTCCCACATTGCTGATGGGCAAAACACACACACACACACACACACAACACACACACACACACACACACACACACACACACACACACACACACACACACACACACACAAATGGAGCAGGCCCGGATGTAACATTTCCCAATTGGGGGGCAGGCGAAAATGGTATGGGGGCGGCTTTATGGGCCCTTGGCCTGCCACCAGCCAAAGGGCCCCCTTAGAATTTTTCTTCACGGCGCATAGTGTCCGTGTAGCAGGTGGCTACAGCCTCTGTCGTGATGGCCTCCAAAGTCTAGTATCTGCCACCGGACCAAGGGGGATGTCCCTTTGGTCTAGTGGTTAAGATGTTGAACTTCCACGTGGGAAACCCGGGTTCGAATCCCGGGTGTTACATCCGCATGCACACACACACACACACACACACAAACATTCAATGGTGTGTGATATTCTCCTCATTTCAACAGAATTTACATCAAGGGATTGCTTGAAAATAATAACACTTGCAGTAATGTAGGCCTGCATGTATCAAGAGGGTTTAAGACTTTTGGGGTTATTTTGTTGACCCACTGTTGTCTCATCCAGACAACAGTCATATCTAAACTGGACTACTGTAACTCCCTCCTTACTGGTATACTGACATGTGCACTTAAGCCCCTCCAATTGATCCAAAATGCCACAGCCCGCCTGGTCTTTAACCATCCAAAATTCTCAAATGTCACTCTGCTTCTCCGCTCCCTTGATTGGCTCCCAGTCGCTGCACACACAGAGTTCAAAACTCTCAAGCTTGCATTCAAAGCAACCAAAGGTTTGACTGCACCATATCTCACTGGTCTCATAAAACCCTACAAGCCCTCCTGTGCACTCTGATCAACCGACACTGGGAAGCTGGCAGTAGCCCCACTAAAAACGCCTGGACAACGCTCCACGCGCCCCAAGCTCTTCTCTCTCCTGGCTCCAAAACTATGGAATGAACTTCCCACTGCAGTCAGAAGAGAACCACAGACTCACTCCCTATCTAAACTATGGAATGAACTTCCCACTGCAGTCAGAACCACAGATCACTCCCTATCTTCACCACAGTCTGAAAACACACCTCTTCAGACTCCATCTCAGCCCATAGCACTTGCATTACATATACCAACCCACAGTACTTGCTGCAATATATAGACTTATATAGATAGACTTATATAGACTGCCTAATGTATTAGAATGCGTTTTAGCGCTTCATTGTATATTGTAAAATGTATTGCAAATCCTGATTAAATTGTAAACTTGTTACCATTGTCGCTCTGGATCAAGAGCGTCTGCTAAATGCCTAAATTGTAAATTGTAATTGACACAAAATGAATGAGCCGATTGTAAATCGATAACTGTAGGGTTGGGCTGAGCTTTAGCCTCATAGCCCCCCCAAAACATCACTGTACTGGGCTGAAGCCCCCTTATGTGTGCACGTCCCTGGAGAGCAGCAGCGGTACAGCCTGGCTGAAGTCAACTCGCCTCTCTGTGGCTGTGGAATGGAACTGCACCCCCCACCCCACCCCCAGGGGCGGATATAACATTTCCCAATTGGGGGGACAGGAGAAAATGTTATGGGGGAGGCCCCCATACCATTTTCAGTTACAGGACTTTTATTAGCCAAGTAAAGCATCAATAATAACATCAGCTGTTGTTGAAGTTGCAACAGACACGCAGCATGCATAAAGCTAAAGGTCTGACTCAGAGAGTTTTCTGTTTTCAATGATGAAATGCTGTTGGTTTAGTGGTGACACAGTTGTAGTTAGTTAGTAGCAGTAGTAGTGTTTCACATCATTTTGATCATAAGCACTTTAATTTCTTGGGTTGCTTTGCATGCCATCGTGTTTGGTGGGGCATTGCCCCCCACCATGCCCATGCCTAGATCCGCCCCTGCCCCCCCCCCCCCTCCCCGGGGCCCGGTGACGTAGAGGCCAGGGGATGGATGGAGGATGGTGGGATGGAGGAGGGGGTGAGGGGGGCTGTGTGTGTCGGTAATGAGGCGTTGGGTTGGGAGGAGGAGTGGAACGAGGTGAAAGAAAGAGAGAGAGAGAGAGAGAGAGAGAAGAGAGAGAGAGAAGAGAGAGAGAGAGAGAGAGAGAGAGAGAGAAGAGAGAGAGAGAGAGAGAGAGGAGAGAGAGAGAGAGAGAGAGAGAGAGAGAGAGAGAGAGAGAGAGAGAGAGAGAGAGAGAGAGAGCCGCGCGGCGCAGGCAAGGCAGCAGGGGAAAGAAAGAAAAGAAAGAAAGAAAGGGAAAAACGGGAATAATAACAACAAGGAAGGGAAGGCGCCGCGCAGTTTTCCATCTCGTAAACGGACGATGCCTTTTGAAAGGGTCGATGCCATTTCCGAGCAGTTCCGATCCTATCCGATCTTGAATTCCAACATGGCGGACGAAACGAAGTTGGCGGAGGATTCCGAGCAGTTCCGATTGTTAAGATTTATAAACCAAACTGAGCTATTATTGTTGTTGTTAATATTGGTGATGCCTAAAGATAAGTGAATTACTGTGACTTTTGATATGCAGAGGTGGGCCATCTGATTTGACTAGTGCAATGAATCATGTAACACCTCTTGGAGATAACTGGGCTGCAGTCCATTGACAACTCGTCCACACAATCACCTATCTATTTAGTGGCGTTTTTTATTGTATTGTTGCTTTGGCAATGTAAACGTTTGTTTTCTCGTGCCAATAAAGCTCCATTGAATTGACGTTTCCCTCGGACATATAAATGCTAATTTACCGTGGCTATTGTATTAAAAAGCCGCTATTGTCTGTGTACAGAGTTTACATTATTCTGTCTATACTCTAAGGCCGTTTGACAGAGTGTATTGTTCCAACCCGTGTCTAGTGTTAGAGTAGCGACATTGAGGGGCCAGGGTTTGGAAATGGGACAATCTGGACTTAGAGGAGCTAGGCATATTTGCGACATTGGAACTGTTTTACAATATAGTACATTAACAACAAAAGTTTACAACTACTGCAATGTTTGCTACAAAACGATCTAAAACATTTGTTTTCAATCAGTGGTCCTTGAGAGGTTTCCAGGTGGTCCACAGCTATAAACGATGGAAAGTTGGTTAACCAGATCTAAATCTTTAAGAGTGTAAAATGGATCCTTGCGGGTCCATTTAGTTTCATGTTTCCTCTCTCAAGACTAATATTGATCATGTTAATTCTAGTCTACACAATTAGAGAATTTAAAAGATTAATGGTCATTTTGATCTGTATGTTTGACTGTTTTGTTCCAGGACAAAAGCAAAACAAACTTTAGTTTTAGGTCTGTGAGATGAAAATGTCATCAAATGGTGGTCCGTGGCTCCCTGATATAAAAATAAAGTCCCTGATCTAAAAAATAAAGTGCCTTGGAGTTTTAAGTTATAATGGGTTTGTATAGGAAGGGGGCGGATACGCTAAATTTATTTGGATGAATAGCTGACAGATACGTTTATTTAATTAAAATATCATTCTCAAATTGAAATGTTTGCCAAGCGCCTGTCTACTCTATTTTAATAAATTATTATTTATGCCTGACATAGTTTCATAATTACTCACCGCAACAGTGAGTTTTTTATGCTTTTCTAGACTGTTCATCCTCCGCCAACTTAGTTTCGTCCGCCATGTTTTCTGAACTCCGAAAAAGCATTCGGAATTCAAGATCGGATAGGATCGATCGGAACTGCTCGAATGCTCCTCCAACTTCGTTTCGTCCGCCATGATGGAATTCAAGATCGGATAGGATCGGAACTGCTCGGATATGGCATCGACCCTTTCAAAAGGCATCGTCCGTTTACGAGACGGGAAAACTGCGGCGCCGCGGACTGTGTGGCGTAACGTCCATATCTGGATCTGTACGGATCCGGATCTGTAGTGGATTCTACTGGTCTGGAGCTCTAGCTGCTCTCCTGGTCCGACACATCGGCCCTGGTCTGTCTCTGGATGGAATGGAGGTCACGTAAATAACGGTGTTTTCTCTTTTTATTATTCCCTTTCTCTCCCTCCCTCCCAGGCAGCGCCGTACGAGGCGGCGGATCATTATTTACACTTTTAATGACCGTTATTTTAACTCACTGCCTCGAAACTGGACCCAGGATTATAGAGAACAGAAGAGACAAGAGAGAAACGTCGACAACATCAACAACAGTAGAAATAACAAAAACGGACACGCTGGAATTTATTTTTTTTCTTCTTCTTTCTTTCTCTACTACTGTCCCTCCTCCTCCTGGTGCCATCTTTTCAAAATAAGAGGATCGTATCATTCCTGTAGTAGTCAGAATAATAGTCATAATATTAACAGTCTATTATTGTGGTTGTTGTTTCTAATGGACGCTCGAGCCCAGGAGAACAGACTCTTTGTAGCCGTTTTGTCTTAGTCTTTTAATAGTTGCAACAATGTTACCAGGGCTGTAGTCTGTTGGTGGTAATTGTTGCCATTTTTCTCTCCCCCCCACCACCCCCCCCTCCTCCTCTTTTGTCGATCCATCCAAAGGAAGCTTTTATTTTCTTTTATTTTTCTTTTCAAGCCTCTTTTTCTCTCTCCTCTCTCCCTCGGCCTCTCCTTAGTGTCTTGTCTTTGCATAACTATCACTACTGAGGTTTGGAAAGAATGGAAACAACGATGCACCCAGTCTTACAGTAGTGTTGTAGTGACTGTACAACACAGGGGGGTTAATAATAATATTATTAATAATGGTGGCCTTACATTGCCAAAGAAGAAGTGACAACATTCTATAATAGAGGCCTATAGTTGGGTGCTGCCTCGTTGCTACTTTACTTGCTACTTTTTTGTTTGGTTTTTGGTTCCGACCGCTTATCCGTAGCCGGGTATCCGGGGCAACAGGTCAAGAGCTCCAGCAGACTTTCCCCAGGCTATAGACTATATAATGGTTGGGTGGCAGTAAGGCCTATACTGGGTCAAATAACAATAAGACCAACAGAGAGGGTTTTTTAGTTTTAGTTTACCTGAGTGTGTTTTGTGGGGGAGATTTTTTTGGAAAGTCCTCCTCAGTGCTTCAAGTTTTGCTCCAAGCTACCTCTGAGAAGAACGACATTAAGGAACCTTTAAGTCCTTTTTCTTCTCCACGTGTATCTCCTCTAGCGTTGGACGTACGTACGGCGTGACAGCGACCGTCACGTCGTTAACTTGACTGTAACGTTCTTGTCGAAAACGACAACAACAGCAACAACAGCAGAGCCATCATGGAAGATCAGATCCGTATGATGTCGGGTCTGGTGGGTCTGTCAGGAGGACTGTCCGGTCTGGTGGGCCCCGGGGACGTGGGAGGGGTGGGGGACCACCACCACACGCCGTCGGACCACACGCGGAAACAGCACAACAACAACAGCCACGGGGTCGGTCCACCCGGCCAGCAGGACATCGGAGACATCCTACAGCAGATCATGGCCATCACCGATGAGAGTCTGGACGAAGCCCAGGCCAGGTAACAGCCTAACACCCCCATAAATGTACCGTACATGGTTCATTCCCAAGGTCTAGGGCCTGTAGGCCTTCGGAACGAACCATGTACATTGTCTGTTGTTGTCATGTTATCATTGGTTTTTAGCATAGTATTTATTTTTGCCAGGTGCTTGAAAATCGTCTGGACTACATTTGCTCAAAGCACTACTGGCAACCGCAAAGACGACTTTAGTGACGTCTTAAAGTCTTCTTTGAGGACAAACCTGGCTCTAGATCATCTAGCTCCACTGTGGACATCTTCAGAACGGTTCATCTACTAGCCAGATATAGTGCAAGTCTTCTCATTGGCATGACAGCAAATCAGGTCTGGGCCTTGTGTGTAGGCCTAAAGCCTGTACCACCAGACCTGGGCCTGGGCTTAACCGAATAATTACCCAAAATAATTATAACCAGCCATCAAGAGCTTCAACTCATGATGAACAAAGCAGGGGAGTGCAGTAACAGTCCAGGTGATTTCATTCTGGACTTTTGGAATTGCAGGTTTTAATTATTCTGGGTAATTATTTGGTAAGCCCAGGCCCAGGTCCAGTGGTACAGGCTTTTGGCCTACACACAAGGCCCCAGACCTGATTGGCTGCCATGCAGCCAATGAGAAGACTTACACCATACCTGACTACACCATAGTGTTTGATAATAGCAGCCATTGTTTGTACTGGAGAGTAAAACGCTCTTCAAATAACCTCATAAAATACTGAGAGGTTAGTCAGGTTTTAGCTGAGATTTAATGTTGATTTACTGCAAGGCAGAATAACAGAAGCAGTGGAGCTATGGACCAGAGCTACAGGCCAAACTGAAATGAGAGTTTAGAGCAGTGGGTTTTCAACCTGTTTCATCCCAGGGCCCACTATTTATTCTGTATTTTCACCACGGACCACCATTTGATGCTGAGTTTAGGCTCTTGGACCCAAAACTAAGCATTTTCTAGTTTCTGCCGACAATTTAGGAGAGATAACTGGCAAAACGTTGGCAAAAATAGCTTTTCTTCTACATTTTAATTTTCTTCTACAAAATTCTTCTACGTTTTCTAAATGTGTACATTCTTGACAGTTAAGTAATTCATATGTTTAAATATAATTTAACTCTTGAGAGCGTAAGATGCCACGCTCTCTACCGGTATAAGGGTCCAGTCCAGTGGTTACCAACTAACCATCATTTAGCCTGGGGACCACCTGGAATCCTCTCAGGAACCACTGGTGGTTTGGTTGAAAACCACAGGTTTAGAGACGCACACACACGCACGCACGCACGCACGCACGCACGCACACACACACACACACACACACACACACACACACACACACACACACACAACACACACACACACACACACACACATTTTAACCATTTATTTATGTCCACACAAAGAAAATGCATACAGGGACACAAATATTAAGGTGCATTCGAGTTACATCTGCAAATTCATGGCATGAGCTCATGTGATACAACAAGCATGTTGCGCACACACACAACACACACGCACGCACGCACGCACGCACGCACGCACGCACGCACGCACACACACACACACACACACCACACACACACACACACACACACACACACACACACACACACTTCAATTCAAATGGCTTTATTGCCATGAGAAAACATACGTTTACATTGCCAAAACAAGAACCACAATACAACACACACACACACACACACACACACACACACACACACACACACACACACACAACACACACACACACACACACACACCACACACACAGCACAAGGTGTCGTTGGTCTCCTGAACAAATGCTCTTAACTTCATGGCCGCCCAGCGGTGCTAATTAACTGAATGAGTTTGCTAGACGCCTCTGATTGATCGGTCATCACGTCATTAACGCTGAATAATGACAAAGGGCTGGAGAGAGGGAGGGGGGGGGGCTCCTGCATTTGAAATGTTGTTGAGGCCATTTGGGAGACCCCCGGCTGGGGGGGGGGGGGGGGGGGGGGGTGGGGGGGGGGGGGGATGGTGCATGGCAGGGACGGATTTAGCTAGCCCTACTAGGGTGGGCTGGAAGAATGGCAGGGTGCATGATGGGCAACTCCGGGTTTCAACCTTTTTGACACCAGGGACCACTATTTATTCAGAATTTGAGCCGCGGACCACTGTTTGATGACATTTCAGCCCCACAGACCCCAAAACTAAAGGTTGCTTGTGCTTTTATCCACAATCCCAGGCTAGATTTGGGAAACCAAACAGTGAAACATACAGATCAAAATGACCATTAATCTTCTATACATTCTCTAGTTAACTTGGGCTAACTCAGATGATGAATATTTTAACTCTTGAGAGCGTAAAAATGAAACCAAATGGACCCACAAGGGTCCATTTGGTTTCATTTTTACGCTCTCAAAGAGTTACATCTGGTTAACCAACTTTCCACCATTTAGCTGGGGACCACCTGGAACTCTATCAAGGACCACTGGTGGTCCCCAGACCACTGGTTTAAAGTCACTGATATTACCTTTCATTGGGTGGGCAGGATGCACGTTTGCCCCCCTCTTGATCCGGCCCTGATGTGTGTGTGTGTGTGTGTGTGTGTGTGTGTGTGTGTGTGTGTGTGTGTGTGTGTGTGTGTGTGTGTGTGTGTGTGTGTGTGTGTGTGTGTGTGTGTGTGTGTGTGTGGAGGGGGGGGGGTCTTCTAGTAGCAGTTGGTGTGAACCTGCTTATCGGTTTGCAGGCTGATCGAATTTCACTCCGCTTGACCCCTGGCAGCTGTAAATAGCCTTAGTGACCCCCCCCCCACACACACACACACACACACACACACACACACACACACACAGACCCATAAAACACACACACCACACACACACACACACACACACACACACACACACACTGGTGTTAATTTAGTAAGCTGTCTGGTGGTTCTTATGTACTGGTCACTTGCTGTTCTGTTATAAACACATACAAGGCCGTCTGACCGCGTTCTGAACCCTCCTGACCGGTAGCCTGACCTCTCAGGACTTTTACGCTGTTCCTTACCGCCGTTTTAGCATGCTAGTGTGTGTGCTTGGAAACATGTGCACAAAGCAGAACTACCGGCGACCGCAAAGAGTACTTTAGCAACAACCTAGTCATGAATGACTGGCTGCCTCCTATAGCAACATTACTAGCGATAGAGTATCTGCAATAGGAGAGAGTAGCAACACTTCCCATTGACACCACATAATACATCATATACTACTACACCACATAATACATCATATACTACTACACCACATAATACATCATATACTACTACACCACATAATACATCATATACTACTACACCACATAATACATCATATACTACTACAGCACATATCTGAAGCTATAGGACCATATACTGTACATTATATACTTCTACAGCACATAATACATCATATAGTACTACACCACATAATACATCATATACTACTACAGCACATATCTGAAGCTATAGGACCATATACTGTACATCAATATAGCAGCTACGGCTCCATGTGGACGTTTACGTTCGAGAAGATCCTGGAATCTATTGAATGGCAACACCTGCCCTAGTGTATTTACCAGTACAATATACCACACACACACACGCACACACACACGCACGCACACACACACACACACACACGCACGCACGCACGCACGCAGGCATGCACACACACGCACACACACACGCACGCACGCACACACACACACACACACACACACACACACACACACACACACACCCATTCAGTCTGTTCTCTCTAGAGAGGTTTTTCCCTCCCCAGTTTCATTGCAGAGCACAATCAATTGTCCAATAATAGGTGTGCAAGTCCAGCTGTCCACACACACACCCACGCACACACGCGCACACACGCACGCACACACACACACACGCACGCACGCACACACACACACCCACGCACACACGCGCACGCACGCACACACACACACACACACACACACACACACCCTTCCCTGTCATCACATCTCCTCTCCTCTCTTGTATATGGAAGTAAATAAGTTCACAGTTAATTCCATGATCTTTTGAGACAAAAGAAAACAAAACAAAACATATGTTTACATTTTGCCAGAATAAGTGTTGACATATACATTATAATACAACAGTTGAAAATGGCAGATGAACTTGGAGGGGTTACAGCATTGTGTAAACAGAGCTATGTCATGTTGCCTGGTTATAGACACAGTATGTATTACAATTTATAAAGCTTTTATTGATACAAATAGCAGCAGGGGACAAATATCTATACAACTGCACAGTGTTGTGAGCTTGTAGATCTTTCTATTAACATGTACGAAGACATGAAATAATGGAAAATGGCAAGTGGAATATTTTTACATCCAACACAAAGCTGGTACAGGAGTCCACCAAATATTTTTAGATGTACTGCAGGCAAAAAGGTTCCTAGCGTAAATTAATGAGGGAGTCCTTGACTTAGAAATGTGTGAGAAACTTTAGATACAAGGCCAAAAAACTAGGGAGGCGGCACCAATATGGAAATTATTGGCCAATACAATGTTTAAAAAAATAACAATGTAACTGATGAGAAGATGTATACTTTAGTTGTTGTTAAATTATTTGCTGCTCTTATGCCAGCGAAGTTATACATCGTCAATACAAGAAATTCATGTTCAGAATCTACAACTAGTAGACTACAGATGACCAACATAGAATCTACAGCTAGTAGACTACAGATGACCAAAATCGAATCTACAGCTAGTAGACAACAGATAACCAATATAGAATCTACAGCTAGTAGACTACAGATAACCAATATAGAATCTACAGCTAGTAGACAACAGATAACCAATATAGAATCTACAGCTAGTAGACTACAGATAACCAATATAGAATCTACAGCTAGTAGACAACAGATAACCAATATAGAATCTACAGCTAGTAGGCTACAGATGACCAACATAGAATCTACAGCTAGTAGACTACAGATGACCAACATAGAATCTATACTACAGATGACCAATATAGAATCTACAGCTAGAAGACTATATGACCAACATAGAATCTATAGCTAGTATAAACTAGATGACCAACACACCAACATAGAATCTACAGCTAGTAGACTACAGATGACCAGGGGTAAGGGGTTGACACTATGGTGAATATACCAGTCTAACCAGCGATCAGACACATGGGTAAGGGGTTGACACTATGGTGAATATACCAGTCTAACCAGCGATCAGACACAGGGGTAAGGGGTTGACACTATGGTGAATATACCAGTCTAACCAGCGATCAGACACAGGGGTAAGGGGTTGACACTATGGTGAATATACCAGTCTAACCAGTGATCAGACACAGGGGGTAAGGGGTTGACACTATGGTGAATATACCAGTCTAACCAGTGATCAGACACAGGGGTAAGGGGTTGACACTATGGTGAATATACCAGTCTAAACCAGTGATCAGACACAGGGGTAAGGGGTTGACGCTATGGTGAATATCAGTCTAACCAACTGGCATATTAAACTCAAAATCAACTCAAAAATTGCTTAATGTAATAAGTGGTAACACTTTTAAGGGCTTTCCAGACGGCAACGATAAACGGCCACATAAAACGCAGCGATTCTCGATTCTCTCTGCAGTGCCGACAAAGAAAATCGCCTGTCGATTAACGTCAGGCGTTCTAAAAAAGCTCACTGGATTGAGCTTTGAAAAACATCGCGCAGAACGAGCATGCACGCAACAAAAATGGACAGTGATACCGTGCAATAACGCCCAGCATCATATCATATCATATCATATCATATCACATCATATCATATGTGTGTCACTTTGTGTTGGTGGTGTTTACTGGAGCAGACAGACAGTGTGATGTTATGTAAAGTCACTGTTTGACATAATTCTAATTCTCTCTCTCCCTGTCTCTGGGTGTCTCTCGTCCTCCACATGAAGGAAACACGCCTTAAACTGCCACAGAATGAAACTGCTCTGTTCAGTGTCCTGTGTGAGATCAAAGAGAAGACAGGTGAGTGTTGGACATTATTATTTATTATTACATGGCTTGAATGAATGCTCCAATCAGAAGCCAGCGTTCTGATCATGTGAGCGGTAACATATTACACTATATCTGACCTCTGCATAATCAAGGTCCCCAAAGTGCAAAACAGCTGTGTTCATATCAATCCCGCGCTGCGCTTCCGCATTTAGTTCCAGCACGCCGTTAGAGGGTACATTTGGTTAGCTACGTATTTGGTTGTTTACATACTGTTGCCATTCAGGTGATGGATATTATAACTCCTGGTTGAGTTTGAACAACTCAGTCAGAAACAGGGATGTCATGGCCACAGGCAGCCTAGCGGTCCAGGCAGGCACCTACGTTACTAATCCGCTGACAGCGTGTTGTGGGTTTGAATCCCGATCCAAAGGCAAGGGCAGTGTGGTCGGTAAAAAATCGTCAGGTCGGAGCGTGGCTCAGCGGTACAGGTGCCTGGCGACTGGTAACCCATGCAGCACTGGCAGTTTCCGCTGGTTCAAATCCCCATCATGACGGCCTTCACTGCATGTCACCTCCCATCTCTGTCCTAGGCCTGTCACTCTATAAAACCACAACTAAGGGACAAAAAATACAGTACATTAAACAAAAAATAAATGGTGAGGTCCCGGTTCAATCCCTGAGGCTCCCCAGAGTTGGTGTCAAAGTGCCCTTGAGCAAGACTGGGGATTGTGCCGCGGACAAAACCAACTCGGGTCGTGACAAATCATGACACACACAATACACACACAATATTATCATATAATATCTAATTAGCAAAACGTATTTGTCATATTAGAACACAAAAGATTGTGTGTCATGATTCGTCACGACCCGAGTTGGCTTTGTCCGCAGCGTAATTGTCTATATAAAATAGTCATCAAAATACATAAAAATAGTCATCAAGAATCATAAGCAAGCTAACATATGAGGAATGTTCCTGGAATGTTCTTTGTGTGAATGTTATGGCTGTTGTTGTTTAACATCATCTCCTGTGAACCCCCTCCCACACACACACACACGCACGCACGCACGCACGCACGCACGCACACACACACACACACATTAATTTAACTTGCGACACACACTCACTGCTTTTTCCTTCAGTTTCAGTCTTAAGTTAGAACCGTTGAAAACAACACATTCCATGCTGTTGTTTTCTGCCAGATTCTCTGTCTGTCTATATTTGTCCTTGTCTATCTGTCTCTGTCCGGATTCAGCCAGCCCTACTAGGGGGGGCTGGAAGAATGGCAGGGGGGGCAAAGTTTTTCATATGAAGCAGTGTTTTTCAATCTTTTGGACACCAGGGCCCACTATTTATTCGGCATTTGAGCCCTGGAAGTCAAGGACTACCATTTGAGGACATTTGGGGTCTTTAGACCCCAAAACTAAAGATTTACTTTGCTTTTTCCCACAATTCCAGTCTGGATTTGGGAAACCAAACAGTCCAACATACAGATCAAAATGACCATTAATCTTCTACATTCTCTAGTTGTGTAGACTTGGGGCTAATTCACATGATGAATAGTTTAACTCTTGAGAGTGTAAACATGAAACCAAATGGACCCACAATTAAGCGTCCATTTGGTTTCATGAGAGTTGTTGAGAGTGTAAACATGAAACCAAATGGACCCTTGCGGGTCCATTTGGTTTCATGTTTACACTCTCAAAGAGTTACATCTGGTTACCCAACATTCCACCATTTAGCCACCATTTACCCCCCCCCCTCCTCCCCTAGATCCGTCCCTGCTCTCTGACCTCTTTACAAGCAACTCCTTTTTCCTGCCCTTGTTTTTTTTGTTTTTGTCCATGAGCGTGTTCCATCCAGGGTGCAAAAACACAGCCTCACTTATTTTATTCTTTTTTCTCTGAGGCGAACGAGGCCAGGAGCAGTGTTGCCAACTTGGTGCATTTGTCGCTATATTTAGCCTTTTTCCGGCCCCCTAGTGCCAAGATTAGTGATAAACTCCTGGTGGAAAATCTAGCGTTTTTTTTTTACTGCTGAGTTGGGGTGAAATTGGGTGACAGGTATTCCACCATTTTTCCTCCTATGATAGTCTTCCTTCCTAGAAAGGACCATTGGTAACCCAATGGACTCTCGTAAAATGAAACCAATGGGTCCTTTTGGTTTCATTTTACGCTCTCAAGAGTTAAATTATATTTAAACATCTGAATTGATGTTGAGTTTAGTCAGAGAGACTAAACTCAACATCAAATGTTGGTCCTCCGTGGCTAAAATGCAGAATAAATAGTGGGCCCTGGTATGAAAATGGTTGAAAACCCATTGCTCTAGCGCATTCTAGTGCATTTTGGAAGTGCCACTAGTGCATTTTGGATTTTGGCAGTTGGCAACACTGGCCTGGAGAGAGAGAGAGAGAGGGGGGGGGGGGAGAGAGAGAGAGAGAGAAGGAGAGAGAGAGAGACAGAGAGAGACAGAGAGAGAGAGAGAGAGAGACGCGTGGTAGAAACAGAGAGGCGGGAAGATGAGAAGAAAGAAAGAAAAAAGGGAGAGAGAGACAGATTGATTGATGAGTTAGAGAGCAGAGCAGTAATGGTTGTGTTTCATGGATTGGCAGACGGTTGATAAACCTCCAGACCCCGAGTCCTGTCAGCTCTGCTACCCCACAGAACGACTCCTTCACTGGGGGGCTGGGTCACCCGCTGCCCAGGCTGCTGCTGGGGCCTAACCCACAGAACTAACCCTTCACTGGGGGGCTGGGTCACCCGCTGCCCAGGCTGCTGGGGCCTAACCCACAGAACTAACCCTTCACTGGGGGGCTGGGTCACCCGCTGCCCAGGCTGCTGCTGGGGCCTAACCCACAGAACTAACCCTTCACTGGGGGGCTGGGTCACCCGCTGCCCAGGCTGCTGCTGGGGCCTAACCCACAGAACTAACCCTTCACTGGGGGGCTGGGTCACCCGCTGCCCAGGCTGCTGCTGGGGCCTAACCCACAGAACTAACCCTTCACTGGGGGGCTGGGTCACCCGCTGCCCAGGCTGCTGCTGGGGCCTAACCCACAGAGCTAACCCTTCACTGGGGGGCTCTCAGAAGAGTTAAAATATTCATCATGTGAATTATCCCAAGTCTACACAACTAGAGAATGTAGTTGTGTAGACTTGTTTGGTTTCTGAAATCCAGCCTGGACAAAATACATCTTTAGTTTTGGTGCTGAAATATCACAGTAGGTGTTCAGGATACAGCTGATAAGAGTTAAAATATGAAACCAAATGGACCCTTGCGGGTCCATTTGGTTTCATGTTTACTCTCTCAAAGAGTTACATCTGGTTAACCAACTTTCCATTTATCTGGGGACCGCCTGGAATCCACTGGAATGTAACATGTCTATTTGCCCTGCAGACAATATGAAATAAAATTGGAATATAGGAGGGCCTGTGTTTTGCTGTGTAAAGTAGCCTATCAGGGCTTGACACTAACACTTGCCCGCTTGCCCGGGGCAAGTAAAAAAATGGTGGGGCAAGTGAAGACTGCTACCTGGTTGCCCGATCGGGCAAGTGTGCAACTTAGTGCACTATAACACAACACAAGATAAATTTGTCTTGAAGGCAGTCATTGCACTCTGCCTCTGTGTCTTTCCCTGCTAGATATCCACAATTCCAGGCTGGATTTAGGAAACAAAACAGGCAAATTAACATACACATCAAAATGACCTAATTTTCTACATTCTCTAGTTGTGTAGACTTGGGGTTAATTAAGATGATTAATTTTAACTCTTGAGAGTGTAAAAATGAAACCAAATGGACCCGCAAGGGTCCATTTGGTCTCATTTTTACTCTCTCAAGAGTTAGATCTGGTTAACCAACTTAACTGGGGACTACCTGGAACCCAAGCACCCACAAAGTAAACTTAAATGCAAAATTTACAATATATTTTTGGGGGGCAAGTGACCATGACCTGAGGGCAAGTAGAACCTGACTTGCACTTGCCCGATGGGCAAGTGCCTCGGAGACCTTAGTGTAAAACCCTATGGGATATAGGGGAGTGTGTCAGGACATTGAAAAATGAATATATCAGATGGTAAATGAAAAGAAAACCTCAGTGTGGTTGCATCCCTAGTGCTTATGTACATCTAATGCAGTGTACAGTGTGGGCAGTCTGGGAGGCTGGCCCCATAATCCACACTAATTACACATTAATTGTAATTAATGAGTTCCTCAGACAGGCTCTACCATTCATACTTTTCTGTCTCTCCACTCTTAACTCCGCCTGTAGCCTTGTATCATTTTAGTTTTCCTCCTAATTTAACTTTTGAGAAAGTAGAATGAAACCAAACGGACCCATGGTTTCATGTTATGCTCTCAAGAGTTACAGATCTATGAGGGTCCATTTGGTTAAAAACTGTCCAGCATTTAGCAGGTGAGGGAACCACCTGGAATCCTCCCAGGGACCATTAGTGGTCCCCGGACCACTGGTTGAAAACAACTGATATAGAGAGAGCTGTTTCCCAAACAGGCCCCATTTGTCCACAAGTTGTAGATCTGCAATTCTCACTAGTTTGTGTCCCGGAATATCATTTTTGGGTCTCATTCTAAACAGCTTGGGAAGCACTGACGTAGCTGTGCTACATTAGAGACAGAGGGCCTGTGGCTTCAGAAACCCATGTTTTGTGAAGCTTTGGTCTATGGCCTGCATCAGAGCAGACCCCCAAATTACAATTACTGAATCAAACTACTGACCAGAGAAGTTTGGGAATTCCTTTACACCCAAAATATGGGCTGCAAACCGTTCCAATAATCTACTTTTGTAAACAATTAGTAAACAAAGGTTTACTGATTGTTTACAAAGGTTTACTATTAGTAAACAAAGGTTTACTATTAGTAAATAAAGGTTTACTAATAGATGTTTAAACTATAGCATTTTCTCGAACCCTGTGTGTGTGTGTGTGTGTGTGTGTGTGTGTGTGTGTGTGTGTGTGTGTGTGTGTGTGTGTGTGTGTGTGTGTGTGTGTGTGTGTGTGTGTGTGTGTGCGTGCGTGCGTGCGTGCGTGCGTGCGTGCGTGCGTGCGTGCGTGCGTGCGTGCGTGCGTGCGTGCGTGCGTGCGTGCGTGCGTGCGTGCCTGTATGCGTGTCTGTATGCGTGTGTGCGTGGGATGAATGGTGCATGGATTAGTGTAATCCTGTTAATCTGCAGAGGGAAGGTCTGATCTTCAACACATAAGGTCTGAGATTCCATATGTTATGACAGTACAGTCAGTGGTCCCCAGCCAGTGGTCTGTGGGCCGGGGACCACCAGTGTGGGGTGGTCCCCAGCCAAATAGACCTACAGATTAGATGTAGATCTACATTTAGATCTAGAATAAATGTTAATTCTACACAGTGATTTTATTATTGATTTCCTTGTTTTGATTGAGAACACATGGAACAACACAATTTTACAAAAAGTAAAATATTGTGAGCAATATATAAAACAAATATAAAACTGGCCCACATAAGTTGGGGCCAGTTTTGGATCTTATATCATTTTAATCATTGACTTGTAGACATCAGACATTCATGGAATCACTGATAAACAAAAAAGTTGATAAAATGTCAAATTCATCCTTCCTTTGAGGAAGATTCTGATGATATGGAGTCAAACAAAGTGACAGGACCCATGTTTATGTGCCTTATGGGCACACACACCTGTGACTGGGTGGCACACACCTGTGACTGAGTGGCACACACCTGTGACTGAGTGGCACACACCTGAGTGGCACACACCTGTGACTGAGTGGCAC
>CM076973.1:55088768-55188768 GCA_039105355.1 Benthosema pterotum
CACTGAGACCACACCCACTGGTGGGACTCTGAGACCACACCCACTGGTAGGGCCCTGAGACCACACCCACTGAGACCACACCCACTGGTAGGGCCCTGAAACCACACCCATTTTCACGATTTTTCATTAGCTAATGTCAGAGCCTTCTAGTGGGAGAGTTAGGATATTCCCGTTCACTCCTATGCACCAGGCCGCTCGCTCTGCTGGAGGAGCATGGAGGGGCCCTGTGAGTCCACTCTCAAGCCGGAAGACGATGAAATGAATGGAATTTAATAGGGACCAGCAAAGTCTCGAGACTGTAGGAGTAGTGAGCGAAATACCAACGGCAACATGGACAGTCTTTAGCCTCTATGTTATTGTTAGCATGTGGTTTTCAAGTACCCAAATGCATGGAAGTTCATTGGATGTTAACTGAAGGTCTTTATTAAACAATGGTTAGGTGTACTGAGCAACACATGGCAATAGTCCAAACACAGGGTTTAAGTAAGCACAAGATAACAGGACACAGGTGGACGTAAATCAAATCAACACATGGATTGGCTGCAGAAAGCAAGACCCAGGTGAAACCAAGGAACGTATTGAGAAGGAAGGGAAGCTAATCTGCCGCGGCTGCGCCATGACACCTCGGGTGGCAAAACTCCTACCGGAAGCCAGGGCAAATACATGGCAGTGGATGGCAGCACGCTGATTTTTTTTTGTAATCAAATATTATTTCTGAACGACTGATACCATTGTAAGTTAAGTTAAGCACTTCTGGAAAATAACAGAATACACATAAGACATTGTGGTCTGCTGTGTTGCTTTTCGATGTGTACACTGTGTAATGTTATGTAGCTATCCAAAGAACAGAAAGTTTGGTCTGATCGTTCTGAACGTGACGTCACTGTCTGCGAGACTGCAGCTGGGTGCTATTGCAAAGAGGGGCAGTTCTCGCCATGAGAGGCTAGGCAGCCCAGGCAGACGAATTTTGTGCTGTTTAGATAGCTTAATAAAGTGAAATAGTTTGCAATTCGAAAAACACCCACTCAGACAACAATCTGTGACCTGTTTTCTTTTATATTCCTGAACCGATTATATGACATTGGTCGCAGTCGTTCATAAATCATGTTTATTTGCGAGAAATGCGGCATCCTGCCATCCACTGCCATGTATTTGTCCTAGCGTTTGCCACCCGAGGTGTCATGGCGCAGCCGCGGTAGACTTAGCTTCCGTTCCTTCTCAAAACATTCCTTGGGTGAAACCAGGAACCAAAAATCAGAAACTAGACAAGGCGGGTAACAACTACAAAGCAAGACAGGAAATATTAAAGCATAACTTCCCCATAGATATTCCCATTCCCATAGATACTGTATATATTAAGGCTAGATGTCTGGAGGTGGAGTCTCTGACGTAGTTCACCAGCGGCCATCTTACGAGGGTACTCAATACACTATGCTCTATGGCAGCTCAAACAAAAAACGGCTATAACATGCTCAAAACATGACGGATTTACAAATGGATTGCTTTATTCTAAACAATATCACCAGGTTCAAGGTTCAAGGTTACTTTATTTCGTCTCGTGAGAGAAATTTGTCTTGGACAATCAGGCTTGCAGCAACATTTAAGACAATACAGGACAGTACAGTTACAGTACAATACAGTGGTCGTGACTCGTACACCACACCAAGCTTACACACCACCTCCCATATGTAGAACTAGTAGTAAAGAAAATAAATATAAATACAAAAATAAACAGTCCAAGAACTAGTGCAATTCTAGCAGCATCGTAACGACATTCACAGTCTTCTCCTCCCTCCCCTTGCCCCCTCCGCAAGAGAGTTGTTGAGGAGTGAGATGGACATTGGTACAAAGGAGTATTTAAATCTATTATACCTCCATTTTGGAGCTTCGTACCTCCTACCTGACGGCAGTAACCTAAACTCAGGGTACAAAATATGAGAGGGGTCAGACACAGTTTTCTTTGCCTGCCCTAGGGTGGCTTGCTCAAATAAGGTCTGCGGGGTGTTGGGAGGTGTTGACATCCCCATAATCTTCCCGGCCATCTTTACCAGTCTCAGGATCTCAGACTTAAGCTTAACCGTCAGGTTTCCAAACCAATTAGTGATACCGTATCTCACTATTGACTCAATGCTAGCTCTGTAAAAAATCAGCATAATGTTCCTGCTTACTCCAAATAGTCTTAGTCTCCTAAGAAAGTGCAAACGTTGATGTATTCTAGCACACAGATTTTCCACATGAGTGTGCCAGCTCATTTCACCGTCAATCTGTACGCCAAGGTACTTATATGAGGTGACCTGTTTGATATCATGACCATGTATCCTGATCATGGTGTGGTCACCTTTGGATCTAGGATCCACAACAATCTCTTCTGTCTTCTTTGTGTTGATTTGTAGGTAATGGTTGTCACACCATCCTACAAACCTGTCTACTTCATCAGTGTAGCTACTGATACTACTTTTGTTTGTGAGTAGACTAAGAATGACAGTGTCATCAGAGAACTTAATAATGTAAAGATTCGGTTGAGCGCTGGCACAGTCATTAGTATACAGGGTGAACAACAGAGATGAACTAACAGTTCCTTGAGGGGCCCCTGTACTGCTCACTGCCTTGTCAGAGAGCACAGAGTTGAATCTCACTTGTTGCTGTCTTTTAGAAAGAAAAGAAAAATACCACCTAATTAGAAAAGGGTTCACTTTCATCCTTTTTAGTTTATCTAAGAGGATGTCGGGATGTATTGAATTAAAAGCGGAACTGAAGTCGACAAAGAGAAGTCTTGCATAAGTTCCATCACCCTCTAGGTGCTTTAGAACCCGGTACGTTAAGGTGGAGATTGCATCACTAGTTCCGCGATTTCTCGCATAAGCAAATTGGTATGGATCTAGTGATGGCTCAGTGTTCTTTCTGAGCTCCTCTATTAATATTCGCTCCAGGGATTTGACCACATTCGATGTAAGTGCTACAGGTCTATAGTCATTATTTTCAAGAGGACATGGCTTCTTTGGCACTGGAACTATAATAGACTTCTTCCAGATATCAGGCACCGTGTGCGTGTCAATTGACATCTGGAACAGACTGTGCCATGCAGGGGTTAGTTCCTCTGCACATGTTTTTAAAAGAAATGCATCCATCCCATCAGGACCTGCCGCTTTGCTGGTCTGCAAAGCTCTAAACACTTTAGTTACAGAATCCGGTGCAATAACTATTCTATTATCGAACTCATTACAGGGCACAGAGTTGATCACATCATTGCATTCCTTTTCACAATCGATCTCAAATCTCAAAAAGAAGTTATTTAGCTCGTTTGCCTTTGCACTCTCGTTCTGAGCAGCCATTGGCTTCTTGGTGGACTCCATATTGGTCATTTTCCTGATCGAGTCCCACAGTTTTTTGATGTTAGAGTTCTCTAATTCCTGCTCTGCACGCTCTGCGTGCTGTCTCCTGGACTCTCTCAGCTGCCGAGAGAGGTCCTTCTCTGCGGCCCTTAGGGCTACCAAGTCCCCTGCCTTGAAGGCAGCCTTCTTCCGCTGGATGCAGTCCTTTACTCCCCTTGTGATGTAGGGTTTATTGTTAGGGTACTTTGTGAACGTTTTCTGGGGTAGTATAGACTCCACACAGAAGCTGATGTAAGCAGTTATTGTTTCTGTGGCTAGGTTAATATCTGCATCACGAAAGAAAACCTCCCAATCAGTACAGAGAAAACATCCTTTCAGCTCCTCCACTGCATCATCAGACCATACATGTATTGCCTTATAGACTAGCTTTATTCTAAACAATATCACCATGGCTATGATTCAGATTGCTTATTTTCTTAATCTTATTTTTTTCTAAAAACATCAAATAAAAGCTCATATGTATGCAGATGTCTAGGATGTTTACAACAAACCAATTCGTTTGAAAATTGGTTGAACAATATGCGAGTTATCGCCATTTAAAAAGTATATGCTCATAGACACAATGTCATGCTATACCCTGGGAAGATGGCCGCCACGTAACGGCATCACTCCCCATTGGCCAGCAGTGCGGGCGAGCCATCTAGCTTTATTATATATATCTATGCTCATTCCTCCATCATCAACAACACTACTTCCTGTCTGTATCTCAGCTCATCTGATTGGTTGATATTCCCCCAGGCGTGCAGTGAGTTCACCAACCACGTGATGAACCTGCTGCGGGAGCAGTCCCGCACCAGACCCATCTCCCCCAAGGAGATCGAACGCATGGTGGGCATCATCCACCGCAAGTTCAGCACCATCCAGATGCAGCTCAAACAGAGCACCTGTGAGGCTGTCATGATCCTGCGCTCACGGTTCCTGGACGCCAGGTAGCCACACGCTCTGTCTGCATTCACACACACGTACTGTACCTGAAAGGGGGTCCCGAGTGGTCCCTCCTCAGCTAAACGATGGAGAGTCTGTAACCACATGGAGTCTTATACTCTCCATGAGAGCATAAAATGCTCCTGAAATTTATAACGGGTTTGTATGGGTATAGGGGGCAGGGCAGATCTAAATTCTGAATCAAGTAATGTAAAACCTGCCTTTGGTGTTCACATGAGCCTGAGCAGATCATATAATGACCAATAAGTTGAAATATCAACTTATGATTATAAAGCGATAGTTAAGATGGTGACTATGTTTCACCCCCTGTCCATCCGTGCACTAAAATAATTTCATACAAAAAAAGGTAGTGGAAATAGCTGATCTACAAGCCTACACTGTGTCACAAAATATGATGTGATAATTGTATCATCCATAACCGTGACGCTACATCTCTCCTCTTTCCTCTCTTCCAGGCGGAAGCGTCGGAACTTCAACAAACAGGCGACGGAGGTGTTAAATGAATACTTCTACTCACACCTGGCCAACCCTTACCCCAGCGAGGAGGCCAAGGAGGAACTGGCCAAGAAGTGTGCCATCACAGTGTCTCAGGTTAGACTAGATGTGTGCCATCACAGTGTCTCAGGTTAGACTAGAAGTGTGCCATCACAGTGTCTCAGGTTAGACTAGAAGTGTGCCATCACAGTATCTCAGGTTAGACTAGAAGTGTGCCATCACAGTGTCTCAGGTTAGACTAGATGTGTCTCAGGTTAGGACTAGAAGTGTGCCATCACAGTGTCTCAGGTTAGACTAGAAGTGTGCCATCACAGTATCTCAGGTTAGACTAGAAGTGTGCCATCACAGTGTCTCAGGTTAGACTAGAAGTGTGCCATCACAGTGTCTCAGGTTAGGACTAGAAGTGTGCCATCACAGTGTCTCAGGTTAGACTAGAAGTGTGCCATCACAGTATCTCAGGTTAGACTAGAAGAGTCTCAGGTTAGGACTAGATGTGTCTCAGTTTAGTCTCAGTTTAGTCTCAGGTTAGGAATAGAGGGGTCTCAGGTTAGGACTAGAATGTCTCAGGTTAGGACTAGAAGTGTCTCAATTTAGTCTCAGGTTAGGACTAGATGTGTCTCAGTTTAGTCTCAGGTTAGAACTAGATGTGTCTCAGGTTAGGACTAGTACCACTGATCTACTACCGCCCAACTTACTTTACTAAAGTACAGTAAAGACTATGACTAAAGTACAGTCAAGATTATTGACTAAAGTACAGTAAAGATTATGACTAAAGTACAGTGAAAACTATGACTAAACTACAGTAAAGACTATGATTAATGTGCAGTAAAGACTAAAGTACAGTAAAGACACTGTCTCTCCTTGACTAAAGACACTGTCTCTCCTTGACTAAAGACACTGTCTCTCCTTGACTAAAGACACTGTCTCTCCTTGACTAAAGACACTGTCTCTCCATGTCCTCTGACTAAAGACACTGTCTCTCCTTGACTAAAGACACTGTCTCTCCTTGTCTAAAGACACTGTCTCTCCTTGACTAAAGACACTGTCTCTCCTTGACTAAAGACACTGTCTCTCCTTGACTAAAGACACTGTCTCTCCTTGTCCTCTGACTAAAGACACTGTCTCTCCTTGACTAAAGACACTGTCTCTCCTTGACTAAAGACACTGTCTCTCCTTGACTAAAGACACTGTCTCTCCTTGACTAAAGACACTGTCTCTCCTTGTCCTCTGACTAAAGACACTGTCTCTCCTTGACTAAAGACACTGTCTCTCCTTGTCTAAAGACACTGTCTCTCCATGTCCTCTGACTAAAGACACTGTCTCTCCTTGACTAAAGACACTGTCTCTCCTTGACTAAAGACACTGTCTCTCCTTGACTAAAGACACTGTCTCTCCTTGACTAAAGACACTGTCTCTCCTTGACTAAAGACACTGTCTCTCCTTGACTAAAGACACTGTCTCTCCTTGACTAAAGACACTGTCTCTCCTTGACTAAAGACACTGTCTCTCCTTGACTAAAGACACTGTCTCTCCTTGACTAAAGACACTGTCTCTCCTTGACTAAAGACACTGTCTCTCCTTGACTAAAGACACTGTCTCTCCTTGACTAAAGACACTGTCTCTCCTTGACTAAAGACACTGTCTCTCCTTGTCCTCTGACTAAAGACACTGTCTCTCCTTGACTAAAGACACTGTCTCTCCTTGTCTAAAGACACTGTCTCTCCTTGACTAAAGACACTGTCTCTCCTTGACTAAAGACACTGTCTCTCCTTGACTAAAGACACTGTCTCTCCTTGTCCTCTGACTAAAGACACTGTCTCTCCTTGACTAAAGACACTGTCTCTCCTTGACTAAAGACACTGTCTCTCCTTGTCCTCTGACTAAAGACACTGTCTCTCCTTGACTAAAGACACTGTCTCTCCTTGACTAAAGACACTGTCTCTCCTTGTCTAAAGACACTGTCTCTCCTTGTCTAAAGACATTGGGCCTCATGCGCCAACCGTTCTTAAGATGTTCTTAAGAGGAAATTTGTTCTTAGGCACACTTAAGAAGTTTTTAAGAACATTTTGGGATCCCTCAATGTTTTCTTAGCTGTGATTTGTTCGTAGGTAAGAACAAAATCTACGCACACTGAGGAGGACTCTTAGGGTGCCTTTTTTGTTCTTAAATGCAATCTGAAAAGAAAAGGGAAAACAGCGCCCTCTACAAGATGTGTAAAGTCTGGTCTAGGGACCTCAAGGGTCGATGAGGACATTCCAGGTGGACCACAGCAAACATTTTACCACTCTTCTAATCCCATTTTATACTTTGAAAATAGCTCATCTACAAGGTCACAGCACATTCCATTACTTTTGTAGATCAGATATTTGATAAATCTTCAAAACAAAAAATATTTTTTGTGCCCTCCATAACCCCCCACCATACCCACCTCATACCCCCCCACCATACCCACCTCATAACCCCCCCCCACCATACCCCCCCATAACCCCCCCACCATGCCCCACCATGCCCCCCCATAACCCCCCCACCATACCCACCTCATAACCCCCCCACCATGCCCCCCATAACCCCCCCACCATGCCCCCCATTACCCCCCCACCATGCCCACCTCATAACCCCCCCACCAAGCCCCCCATAACCCCCCCACCATACCCACCTCATAACCCCCCCACCACACCCACCTCATAACCCCCCCACCATACCCACCTCATACCCCCCCCCCCACCATGCCCACCTCATAACCCCCCACCACACCCACCTCATAACCCCCCACCATACCCACCTCACAACCCCCACACCATACCCCCCATAACCCCCCCACCATGCCCCACCATGCCCCCCATAACCCCCCACCATACCCACCTCATAACCCCCCCACCATGCCCCCCATAACCCCCCCACCATGCCCCCCCATTACCCCCCCACCATGCCCACCTCATAACCCCCCCACCAAGCCCCCATAACCCCCCCACCATACCCACCTCATACCCCCCCACCACACCCACCTCATAACCCCCCACCATACCCACCTCATACCCCCCCACCACACCCACCTCATAACCCTCCCCACCATACCCACCTCATACCCCCCCCCCACCACACCCACCTCATAACCCCCCACCATACCCACCTCACAACCCCCCACCATACCCACCTCACAACCCCCCACCATACCCACCTCACAACCCCCCACCATACCCACCTCATAACCCCTCCACCAAGCCCCCCCACCATAGCCACCTCACAACCCCACCCACCTCATACCCCCCCCACCATACCCACCTCATAACCCCCCACCATACCCTCCACCCCCCCTTATCCTCATACACCCCACCCACTAGCAATTGTCCCTTCATACCCACCCTCCAGAGTCCAGTTATACCATTTTATATTCACTACTATCCACCACTTCTGCAAATAACATGGGTATTGTGCTAATTTCAGCCATTTTAGCCTTTATTTCTCTGTGTGAGGTCCTGTGTTCTGAGTGCTGCAATCACACACAGGTGTGACTGGAGTCATGCAAAAGCACACACACCTGGGCAAAGCACAGGAAGGAGAGGGAATTCCCAATGCCTTATATGGGAATTGGTGGGCGGTTCCCTATGGTATTTAGGATGCAAATTAAGACAGGCAGGGCGTCTACCTATGATAATTTGAAGGAACTGGCACACCCCTTCAACTTACAAGGATTTGGATTCATCACCATAAGAACAAATTTTGCGAACAAAATGCCTACTTAAGAACGCTTCATGAATCGGACTGAATTTCTCTTAGAGATTCTCTTAGGAAGAAATTTAAGAGGAAAATGTACGAACTTATTGGCGCATGAGGCCCACTGTCTCTCTTTGACTAAAGACACTGTCTCTCCTTGTGACTCTCCAGGTGTCCAACTGGTTTGGTAACAAAAGGATTCGGTACAAGAAGAACATTGGGAAGTTCCAGGAGGAGGCTAACCTGTACGCCATGAAGACAGCCGTGGATGCTGCCAGCGTGTCCTCACACGCTAGCCAGGCTAACTCCCCTGGCACGCCTAACTCAGGTACACACACACACACACACACACACACACACACACACACACACACACACACACACACACACACACACACACACACACACACACACACACACACACACACACACGCTAGCCAGGCCAATTCCACTGGCACGCCTAACTCAGGTACACACACACATGCACACACGCGCGCACACACACACACACACACACACACACACACACACACACACACACACGCGCACACACACACACACACACACCCACACCCACACACACACACACACACGCTAGCCAGGCCAACTCCCCTGGCACGCCAAACTCAGGTACACACACACACACACACACACACACACGCACGCACGCGCGCGCACACACGCACGCACGCACGCGCGCGCGCGCTCGCTAGCCAGGCCAACTGCCCTGGCACGCCTAACTCAGGTACACACACACACACACGCACACATGCACATGCACATGCACATGACATGCTTGGAAATCTGATATTTCCGCTATATACGTCCAAAAGTGCCCTCTTAATAGGATTTCAGCCCAAAACACAAACACACAGTCACACACACACTCTCAGAAAACCAAAAAAATATACTGAGAGTTACTGCAGTGCAAATGCCACTTGGGATCGGGATTCGAACCGTCTCTACTCCTACTACAACGTTACTTTGAGCCCAGAGATTGTACCGTTCCAAAGTGCGGGAACTTGGAAGCACAGTGTGTTCTGTTCTAAAACCAGATACTGTATGGCTGTTGGCTCCCAATTTCCACAGATTAGTGAGAGTGACGTTGAGCTGTTGGTTTGACAGGTACAGTGGATCTGTGGGAGGCATCCTGTACAGTATATGTTCCTGTAGGGTATTCTACTGTATTCTACTGTACGCCTCATTGTATGCTATAGTTTGAGGTTCTTATGACTTTAACTATCTGATAGAGAAGACGTTTAATTATAATTACAATTACAATTACAATTTAGGCATTTAGCAGACGCTCTTGATCCAGAGCGACTTACAATGGTGAAAAAAAAAAAAAAAAAGTTTACAATTTAATCTGGATTTACAATACATTTTACAACATACAATGAAGCGCTAAAAACATACAATGAAGCGCTAAAAAACATAATGATCCCAATTAAAAATAGTTGTAGCAATGAATAGTTTTCAGGCCTCCAGCCGTGTCTCCAATAGTAAAATAATAAGTAGGAGTAATTTGTTATATAGTCGGTTAAGTCGGACAACGTGTCCCCTCTGGACACCATGGCCTAGATTTTCGTCACCGCTTAAAAAAAAAACATTTTTCAATAGTTTAAATGATGAAGTAGCCTGGTCTAGCCCTCAATGATTTTGGCCTTGGGGGGCGGGGTGTCGTGGGATCCACACGGCGGAAGTGCTGCGCTCTGATTTGATCTCACTAATGTGTCGTCATCTCCGGCCCCTCCCCCTCCCGTCCACTGCTGTTCTACGTCACATCATTTAGAGCGACGCCCACCCCGGAAGGTTGACACGCCCCTCAAGGCCACTTTCCAACGTGCGTTAGTCCAGGCTTTCCGTTTTCGCGCAAGGCGGACGAAAATGAAAGCCTGGGTGTCGAGGCTAATGATGAAGAGCCGTGAGGCTCGAAACGTCATCATGCTTATGGTGAAATAAACACCTTTAATTTGGAGCTTCAGTCCAGTGTGCGGACCTTATTTATTTCTTAATAGTTTAAATGGCCAGTGTACAAGCTCAACACGTGTCAATAGATTGGCATGTTGAAAGATTCCAAAAAGGTTTATTGAAATAGTAAAAAAAAAAAGGGATAAAGGATTTAGCGTGTGACGAAAATGAAGCCTCAGGTCTCCTGTCCAGACTGTTGAAGACACAGATTATTGGGGCATAGATCATATAATTACTATAAAGCAACTACAACTCAATCCAGAAATGGTTGACATATGCCAGATACTGCACACTGTACAGGAACAAAAATAAAACTAGAAATTCACTCTGTTGAGGTGCCAACTTGTGTGCAAGCAGTGCACGCAAGTAACGCAACTAACTAATGTCTATTACACTATTACTATTACTGTTCTAATTTTTTTAGACCATTTACTGAACTTGAAACATACCCTAGTTTAATGTCACCTCCAGTTTGACATGCGTATTGGTCTACAGACCCCCACTTAATGGCATTTATAACCCTGGGACCCCCTATTTACATTGTATAATCAATACTATAATTAAGGAGTTGTCTGTCTGAATGTCTGAATGTCTGAATGTCTGAATGTCTGAATGTCTGAATGTCTGAATGTCTGAAGCGAGCATAACTCATCACTGGCTGCACCGATCACTATGATTTTTCACACGGTCATTGACCATAACATTAGGAAGAGACTGAGGAAGCCCTTTTTTCAAATTAACAAATTGTTGATTAATAATGAATTTATTGGTGAATTAAATTTCCCCATTCGCTTAACATTGGCAATTCCCTTTTTGGCCACAGGGGGCAATGCAAATACCAAAACACACACACACACACACACACACACACACACACACACACACACACACACACACACACACACACACACACACACACACACACACACACACACTTTATGACTGGCCATTGCAGTGTCTGTGCGTGTGCATTAAAGCAATCCTTCATCAAATCCTTCATCACATAATGTCATGAAGGATTCACATTACCCACACAGTGAGTACATCATTTGGTGTTCATATATTCACAACGGGTAAGGCCCTAGTGAGTGTTAATTTAAAGGAGAATTCCACTCTATTTTTGCAGTTGTTTTATTTCCCCAAAAATGGTGCAATTCAACTGCAAATATAAGTAAGAATGCCTTCAGGGGTGGGATTCTTTTCTTAACTCTGCGAGTGTAGCATGTGGAACCAAATGGACTTCTTAGGGTCCTTTTGTGTCACCGTACAGATAAATAATATGTTTGTAATAATGCATGTGTTCTCTGTGCTCTGCAGGAGGATACCCAGCGCCGTGCTATACTCCTGACGATAGATTATGAGGAGGAACCGCTCACTGTCCTCACTGTCTGTCTCCATGTGAGTACAGCAACCTTTTTCATACCAGGGACCACTAGTTATTCAGAATGTGAGCCACGGAGGACCACCATTTGATGACATTTTAGAATAATGATACACTTTATTTATATAGAACCTTTTTGAACAGTGTCCCAAAGTGCTTAACAACTTAATTTAAACAATCAAACAACACACACATTATAATACATTATAATACAAATAGAAAAAGTAAAGGAGGGAATTAGTCAGCCTGATGTCAAGTGGAAGTTTGCTCCAGAGGCTAGTGGCTCTGGCAGCATTTTAGACCCACAGGCCCAAAACTAAAGATTTGTCCACAATTCCAGGCTTGATTTGGCAAACAAAACAGTCCAACCTACAGATCAAAATTACCATAGAATGTCGTGTAGACTTGGGCTAATTCACTTGATGAATATTTAAACTCTTGAGTGTAAACATGAAACCAAATGAACCCGCAAACCTGGCAACCTTGTGGTTACCGTTCAGTGACTCTACCACGGAACCACTGACACTGTGTAACATGTCGACTGTCGAAGTATTGTACAGTTATCACCAGATATCATCTCTACAATTACAATTTGCAATTTAGACATCAGGCAGACCCTCGTCATCCAGAGCAACTATGATATGTTTTTGCTTTTTTTTGGAGGGAACTTAAATTTACAAACCGTCTTTTCTCTGTGTGTGATCCTCTAGGTTTCTGAGGGCTGGGCACTAGGACCACGTTGACCCTCACCCAGAGCAGGGGCAGTGCCAGACCCCCGTCTACCCAAACCCAACCCAGCAAAACCCAACGAAACCCAACGTCCCAGTGGTCCTCCTCAGATTAACACAAACCCAGAGCACCCCCCACACCCCACGGCAGCCCCCCCCCACCTCTGCCCCCGTAGTCGTACCTCAAACTGAGCCACAGACCGACCGACCGCCACAACACTCCTTAGAACACCTTTTACTGTTTTTACTGACCCTCAACACAACACGACACTCCCCCTCCCTCCCCCAAACGAAGGGTCTCTTTTCTCCTTCTGATACGTTCAGTCCGTTCAGCCCGTGCTTGGCGGTTGCTCGTGGCGTCGCCCACGCACCGAAAATTAGTAAAAAAAATAATGATTTTTGTAGGTTTTGACTGTTTTCTGGTGCACAACGCGACGCCCGCGCAAAACTAGGTATCGACACACACACATACGCACACGCACGCACACACGCACGCACGCACACACACACACACACACACACACACACACACACACACACACACACACACACGCACACACACACACACACACACACACACACACACACACACGTACACGCACACATACACCACTGTCTGGTTTCTCTTTTTTTTATATAATTGTTGATGCTGTTTTTCTTGTTTTCTTTTCTGTTTTATTTTTTAAAGCATAAATGTAGTCAACGGATGTAGAGAGAGAGTTTCTTTGTTTTTTCTAATAATGTTTTCACTACAAACGCTCAGTGTGGCCAACCTGGGGCCCAGTGTTGCCAACCTGGAGCCCAACCAGGAAACAAACGGTCATCTGGTTTCAAATGAACGGAGAGAAAGGAATTTAAAAAAAGTTTAAAGGAAAAAAAAATAAAACTAAAAAAGAGGAAGTATGTTACTTGTCTTCCATGCATGTAGTCATTTTTAGATGTTTAGCAATGATTGTATTTTTCTTTTTTCTTCTTCTTCTTGGACTTTTTTAAAAATGTTGCTACAGAGAAAGATGTATAGGTACAAACAAACAGAAAAACTTCTAAATGGCAGAAAATAACCAAAAATGAATAAACACATTGTATGTCAGTTATTAACATTTTTGTTTCCTGGTTTATTTCTTCCTTTGCTGGTTGTATCGATTAGATTTGGAGGATGTTCTATCAATACGTCTTTATGTGAATATTATCTTGTATAGTTAGTGCTGGTATGTGTCGTCATCTAGAGTAGCAGGCCCGGATGTAACGTTTATAATAATAATGATGGATTGTATTTTATAGCGCTTTTCTATGCACTACGTGTATACTCAAAGCGCTTCATTCATTCGCTTCGTTCATTCATACATTGGGAAGTAGAGCGGTGAAGTGTCCTAAACTTCACACATTCACACACCAGCGGTGGCAACCACTGGAGGCAAGGTGGGGTTCAGTGTTTTGCCCAAGGACACTTCCACATGTAGACAGGAGGAGCCAGGATTTGAACCGCCAACCATTGGATCATTGGCCGACTAGCCTGGTCTAGCCCTCAATGATTTTGGCCTTGGGGGGCGGGGGTGTCGTGGGATCCACACGGCGGAAGTGCTGCGCTCTGATTTGATCTCACTAACGTGTCGTCATCCCCGGCCCCTCCCCCTCCCGTCCACTGCTGTTCTACGTCACATCATTTAGAGCCACGCCCACCCCGGAAGGTTGACTCCTCCCTCTGTTCTACGTCACATCATTTAGAGCCACGCCCACCCCGGAAGGTTGACTCCTCCCTCTGTTCTACGTCACATCATTTAGAGCGACGCCCACCCCGGAAGGTTGACTCCTCCCTCTGTTCTACGTCACATCATTTAGAGCGACGCCCACCCCGGAAGGTTGACTCCTCCCTCTGTTCTACATCACATCATTTAGAGCGACGCCCACCCCGGAAGGTTGACTCCTCCCTCTGTTCTACGTCACATCATTTAGAGCCACGCCCACCCCGGAAGGTTGACTCCTCCCTCTGTTCTACGTCACATCATTTAGAGCGTCGCCCACCCTGGAAGGTTGACTCCTCCCTCTGTTCTACGTCACATCATTTAGAGCCACGCCCACCCCGGAAGGTTGACTCCTCCCTCTGTTCTACGTCACATCATTTAGAGCGACGCCCACCCCGGAAGGTTGACTCCTCCCTCTGTTCTACGTCACATCATTTAGAGCGACGCCCACCCCGGAAGGTTGACTCCTCCCTCTGTTCTACGTCACATCATTTAGAGCCACGCCCACCCCGGAAGGTTGACTCCTCCCTCTGTTCTACGTCACATCATTTAGAGCCACGCCCACCCCGGAAGGTTGACTCCTCCCTCTGTTCTACGTCACATCATTTAGAGCGACGCCCACCCTGGAAGGTTGACTCCTCCCTCTGTTCTACGTCACATCATTTAGAGCCACGCCCACCCCGGAAGGTTCACTCCCCCCTCAAGGCCACTTTCCAACGTGCGTTAGTCCAGGCTTTCCGTTTTCGCGCAAGGCGAATGAAAATGAAAGCCTGGGTGTCGAGGCTATTGGCCGACCTGCTCTACCTCCTGAGCCACAGCTGCCCCAAACAGCTTAATGCTGATATTTTGTAGTATAATACACATACTTGTCCTTTCTGTTTCCTCCCTCAGTTCTACTGAAAAAGAATAGATTGTGAGGCTGAAACATTGCCTGAGGCAGGCGAAAATGGTATGGGTGCGGCTTCATCGCCCGCGGCGCGAAGCGACGCGGGCGATGAAGCCGCACCCATACCATTTTCAGTTACAGGACTTAAATTAGGCAATTAAGCATCAATAATACCATCAGTTGTTGTTGAAGTTGCAACAGACACGCAGCATGCATAAAGCTAAAGGTCTGACTCTAGAGAGTTTTCTGTTTTCAATGATGAAATGCTGTTGGTTTAGTGGTAACCGACACAGCTGTAGTTAGTTAGTAGCAGTAGTAGTGTTTCAAATCATATTAATTATAAGCACTTTAATTTGAAATATCTTGGGTTGTTTTGCATGGCATCATGTTTGGTAGGGCAGTCAGGGCATTTAGGGAGGGCATTGCCCCCCCATGCCCATGCCTAGATCCGGTAGAGTAGACCAATCCAGATAGGACTTGACCCCCGCCCAGGTACCAATTAATCGCTGTCAGTCTTTCAGGTCTTGCGACATCACACTTTACTCCCAGGTAACAGGTATTGCTACTTGACTTGAGTATTTGCAATTTCTAATACTTTTACTTTTGTTCCACTAGCCCATTAAGGACAGGAATCCATATTTGGATCCTGTACACAGTGTACAGTATGTACAGTATTCAAATAATCAATTTGTTTTATGCTGATATGTAAATATTTAAAGTTTTTCAAAAACCTTAGGTCAGGCCTAAATGGGCTAGAGTCACAGATGGAAATGAAAGACTGGGTATTGAGGCTACTATAGTTTCTTTATGTAAGTACTTTTAATACTATTGCAACATGCATTAAACATCAATACGCATTTTGACAATTTGAACATAAAAAAATCTTTTTTTATTTTCTTTTTTTAAAATGACAGGTTACACTGTGTCACATTGGGAGATATCGACTTTTTTATACATACAAAGGTAAAATATTTACAGGTGTGTGTATACTGTATATACACTGTATATACACATTTAAAATGAACATATTCAGCATAATGAGGAGGCAGAATATAGCCCACTCATACTTTGGGGTAAGTACATCGTGATACCAATAGTTTTGTACTTAATATCTTGAATATATTATAGTTTATTTACTGTAGGAAATAAAGCTCCTTTGAATTGAATTGTTATAACAATTCAATTCAAAGGAGCTTTATTGGCATGAGAAAACAGACGTTTGCATTGCCAAAGCAAGAGTCACAAAATACAATAAAAAACAGTTGAAACTGGGGACAAATATATACAGTACAGTTGGTTGCAGATTTTTGTAGACGGTTATGCTACATTGCATTGTTTTATAACAGGTTATAACATAACAGGCCATATAACTTTCTTTCCTCTTTTCTGTTTTTTTTTTTTTTTTTTTTTTTTTTTTTTTTTTTTAAATACACTAACATTTGTATTGCTACTTCAAGACAGATCATACAGAATAAGAACACAGTGTTGCCAACTTGGCGCATTTGTCGCCATATTTAGCTCTTTTCCAGACCCCCCTAGCGCCAAAATTAGTGAAAAACTCCTGGCGGAAAATCTAGTGCTTTTTGGCTGGTGAGTTGGGGTGAAATTGATTGACAGGCGCCAGAGATAAAAAGCCTAATTTTTCACAATTTTTCCTCCTATGACAGTGGTTTTCAACCAGTGGTCCCCAGGCTAAATAATGGACAGCTGGTTAACCAGATGTAACTCTTTGAGAGTGTAAAAATGAAACCAAATGGACCCTTGCGGGTCCATTTGGTTTCATTTTTACGCTCTCAAGAGTTAAAATATTCATCATGTGAATTAGCCCAAGTCTACACAACTAGAGAATGCAGAAGATTAATGGTCATTTAATGGTCATATTCCCTTCCAGGCAAGCATCTAGCGCATTCTAGTGCATTTTGGAAGTGCCACTAGTGCATTTTGGATTTTGGCAGTTGGCAACACTGAAAGAACATACAGATGTAGGGCCCGATTTTCATTCCCCCGTTGTCCCTAACGTTACCCGATACCCGCAGCGAATTCCCTTATTGCTATTTTGGTTACCTTTTCTCTTCCCTTAGCCACTATTCTTTATGCCGACACCGTAATTCGTGGCTGGAGGTGTGGTCATGGGCGTGTTTGTTGCGCAGTCCCTTAAGTTGCTAATTTCGTCAAATAGATTAGGGAACTAGATAACGCCACATCAGACCACCCCTTAACCGATCCGCGAAGGCAGAGCCACGTGCGCACGATGCGCGTCTGTGCGCCTTTGGAGATGTCCACAACTCCACGTGGAAAGGCGCCAGTTCAATTCATCTCCTTATTTGTGCTGGATTGTCCTATGAACAGCTGTAGATTGCCTGCTGTCGGTCACTTCCTTGTGTTTAGGTAATGTACAGTATATAATATAATTAAATACATTCATTAACTTGTGACGCAATGCTGTAAATTGCAAAAAAGTCGGCAATTCGCGGAAAAGAAAATGTTTTTTTGATCATTGATTTCTCGGTCAATTCTGGACCATTTTTTACATTTCAAAGTGCAGCGTGACGGGAAAGACCTTCTCTCTCAGATGCTGTATAGAATATGTGGGTAGGTCTTCTCTACGATGCGGGATCGGGCAAACTATAACTGTCGGGGATTAGGCGGACCGTTTCCGCCTAATCCCCGACAGTTGCAGTTTGCTCGGTCCCGCATCGTAGAGAAGACCTACCCACATATTCTATACAGCATCTGAAAGAGGAGCTTTTTCCCATCATGCTGCATTTTGAAATGTAAAAAATGGTCCAGAATTGACCGAGAAATCAATGATAAAAAAAAACGTTTTTTTTTGCCGCGAATTCCAGAGTTTTTTGCAATTTACTTTATAACATTTCGCAGACTTGGGATAAATGCACGCCACATACAGCAAAAAAAACATGGAACATGTTTTTTCAACATAACATGTTGAATGGTAAGAAATGATTGAGAATTGACTGAGCTATAATTGTTTCAAAATGAGAGCATAATCTTTGAGAATAGGCTACTCATGCATGTGTGTGTCCTAAGCCCGCAGCCAGGCTGCGTGCTTCGGAGGGTCAGACATAGCAGTAGGGATAAGGGAAATAGATAAGGGATGAATTAAAGGGAATGGCAAGACCAACACGGATTGGATGAAAGCTAAAAACGCCCAAACCACACCTATGCATAATTTAACGGGTAAAGGAGGTATTTAAGGGAGATGGCATGGTACGAAATTAGCGACTTTAGTGGGGGAACGCCTCTTCCCCAATGCTATGTGCGTTAATTACGCATAAGGGATAATGTAACCAGATGTAGGCTACTATCTATTTAAATGTAGCAGCTCTGTTTACATGGGAAAGTCTTGTAACATGGCGCCCTCCCGTGGTGAGCATTGGTATTAGAGTTATCATACCTCTAGTAGCGTTTATGGGAAAATCTAACGACCTGGCGCAGCTAACTCAACTCTGCTCCCAACTAGAATTAGACTTCCTAATGCCTTCAAAGTAAAAGTAATAATGTTCGTGTTCTAAAAGACATTGTCAAGTGTTATTTTTGTAGAAACATAATGGTGTGTGTGTGTGTGTGTGTGTGTGTGTGTGTGTGTGTGTGTGTGTGTGTGTGTGTGTGTGTGTGTGTGTGTGTGTGTGTGCGTGCGTGCGTGCGTGCGTGCGCGCGCGTGTGTTCAAAAAATACTCTTATTTTGAAGAGATTTGCACCGGAAGTAGCTTAGATTCGCCAAAAACAAACCCCTGGTGAGTTATTCTATCTCTGTGGTCAACACAGATCATCATTCACAGACAACATGGAGGGACGAAACTACAGCTCTTCTGGTAAGTAGAAATGTGTTCCTTTTATTATTATTATTCACCAACATTAAGATTTCATATTAAAATGATGAACCTCCATTTAAACTCACTCACTGCTCGTGTTTCCATTCAGGCCCGTTTAGCTAAACGACGTTAGTTAGTTGTTGTGTGACTCAATGCAAAAGATTTACGTTTTTTACGTTCAGGGACGTTATTTATTGTGTTGACAGTGTAGTGTAGTGACTGTGGGCCTGGTTGTCGTTGTGTTCATTCTATTAAACCTCACACTAAAACAGCTACCGGCTACAGCAGCTAACAACACAATGCTACAGTACAGTCAGCTACCGGAGCCCAGCAGCAGCGCTGCGACATCGAGGGGTCAGAAACTGACTGAGCGCTCGCGCTGCTGTGCTGCGCTCGCGCTGCTGTTCATGCAGGCTGAATAGGGACTTAAGTGCTGTTTTATGCATGTTTTCAACATGTATACTGGGTAGGGCAGTGGCTTTAACCTTTTTGGCACCAGGGCCCACTGTTTATTCAGCAACTGAGCCACGGACCACCCATTGATGATGTTTTCACGCCACCGGCCCCAAAACTAAAGATTTATTTTTGGTTTTGTCCACAAAACAGTCCAACATACAGATCAAAATGACCATTCATCTTCTACATTCTCTAGTTGGGCTAATTCACATGATGAATATTTTAACTCTTGACTTGAGAGCTAAAATAAAGCGATCTAAGATCATTAAATCTAAGGCTGTTGCCTACTCCAGGTCCAGGACTGATCCCTAGTTGTTGTCCCCTTTCTCTATTCAAGTCTTAAGTAGAAGAGCCGCCATTAGACTGACCCCATGAAGTGAACGGAGTTGGCGTAACACTCTGTCTATACTCTAAGGCTCTGTTAGCTAGCTTACCGGCTAACGTTAAGATTCCACAATGGAAAGACTTACAGGATCTGCCTTGGCTTTGATATGTTGTTTTTATGATCCATTTAAGGTGACTAGTGTGTACTGTAACTGTTTTGTGATCCTACGTTTTATTTTGCTGATTTGTTTTTGATGCTTAAATCACTAAGTGAATATTTCTGTTCTGTTGGTTGCATCCCTGTCCCAATTTAACCCTAAACCCCCAACACATTTACCAAATAGAAGTTAGGACATTATTAAACCGTCTAAGCCAATAGTTTTCAACCTTTTTGATACCAGGGCCCACTATTTATTCGAAATCTGAGCCACGGACAACATACCCTGTCCCTTTGATGACATTTTAGCCCCACAGACCCCAAAGATTTTGCCTTTGTCTGCAATTCCAGGCTGGATTTGGGGAAACCAAACAGTCAAACGTACAGATCAAAATGACCATCAATCTTCTTCGTTCTCATTACATGATTCATTCATTACATGATGGATATGTGAAGAGAGTGTAAAGCAATTGGACCCGCAAGGGTCCATTTGGTTTCATGTTTACACTCTCCAGAGTTGGTTACATCTGGTGAACCAACTTTCCATCATTTAGCTGCAGGATTAAATCATGACAACACCACCTGGAACCCTCTCAAGGACCACTGGTGGTCCCCGGACCACTGGTTGAAAACCAAAGGACTAAGCCACACTCAAAATCTTACTAACTTTATATGTTTTTCTACTTCTGATCACATATTGTATGTCTTGTTGGTGTCACATGTTAATCTTGCTAAGAATTACCTTTGGTTCCACGTTATGGCACAAATGTGCCATTCCATTCATTGTGCTCTTTCTTTTCTTTAAGGCTATTCGAGTTGGGGAGGATCTGGCAACCGAGGTGAGAACAACAACAGTTACTTTGCAATAATGCATTTACTTGAATAGGCTCCATGCGGACAGGATAATAATAATGGATTGCATTTTTATAGAGCTTTTCCAAGTGCTCAAAGCGCTTTACAATGGTCCATTCATTCATACATTGAGATAACTCTTCCTACATCCAGGGGCGGATGTAACATTTCCCAAATGGCTGGGGGGGCAGGTGAAAATGGCATGGGTTCAGCTTCATCACTTCATCGCTGCGAAATGGGCGATGAAGCCGCACCTATACCATTTACTTGACTAATAAAAGTCAAGTAAAGCATCAATAATAACATCAGTTGTTGTTGAAGTTGCAACAGACACGCAGCATGCATAAAGCTAAAGGTCTGACTCAGAGAGTTTTCTGTTTTCAATGATGAAATGCTGTTGGTTTAGTGGTGACACAGCTGTAGTTAGTTAGTAGCAGTAGTAGTGTTTCACATCATTTTAAATAGAAGAACTTTAATTTGAAATATCTTGGGTTGTTTTACATGCCATCATGTTTGGTGGGGCAGAGTGGACATTTAGGGGGGCATTGCCCCCCCATGCCCATGCCTAGATCCGCCCCTGCCTACATCCTACATCCTATAATAATCTCAATGCACCCAGAATAACTGCATACCTCTTCATCATAATAACAACAACAACAACACAGTGTCCTTGAGTGTGTTCCAAGTGTATGGGTGCATAATAACTCTTACACTGTAGAGGTGGACGCTGTTTGCACTCAAATAGAGACTCAAATAGACCTTTAGCTAAGCCCCGCCCTCTTGTCAACCCTAGGACACTTTCCAGCCAGGCTCATTTATTCCAGTGTAAATATCATCAATAAATACTGGTTCATTTTTGGAACCAGACCTTCACCATCTCCTCCAAGTCCATCAACAAGGCATGCCCTATGCCAGGGACGGGCAATTATCTTTCCAAAGTGGCCAAGTGAGAAAATATTGTGGAGGGCTGGGCCAAAAGCCCGTAGCAAATTATGCGTAACATTAATTTAATTACTGTTTAAAAGTAGTAAATGGCATTGATTTGAAACTTTGGTAATGGAATGAAAAAGTGAGGTTTCCAAAATCACTTCACAATCATTTCACAGAAGGAAACTAATATGAACATGAATAAAGGTAGGAAGGTTGTATGTTTTCCACTTTCCATGTACCCTTTCAGAGTTCGGAGTCAGCCAAAGGACCAGATTTGGCACCAAATATTAACACTCAAGAGTTACATATCTATAAGGGTCCATGTGGCTACCAACCGTCCATCATTTAGCTGGGGACCACATGGAATCTCCTCAGGGACCACTGGTGGTCCCTGCACCACCTGTTGAAAACCCCTGTAGTACACACTGAATCTTCTGACCTTGTCGCCAGGCTCCAACAACTTCGACCATTTCGGAGGAGGAGGAGGTTATAAGGACTCCATGTCGGGGCTGGGAGGTTACGGCGGCGGTGGGGGGATGAAGAGAGGTCTGTCTGGCGGGTCGTTGCTCTCTACGACGGGCGCAGACGCGGTCATCGCCAAGATCAACCAGCGGCTGGACATGCTGACCCAACTGGAAGGAGGGATGAAGTCCTCCCGCAACGACAGGTAACACAGGGCATGAAGGACACAACATCAGGCATAACAGCTGGTGCTTTTTTTACACCCTAGAACAGGGGTTTTATCTCTAGCGCCTGTCAACCAATTTCGCCCCAACTCACCAGCAAAAAAGCACCAGATTTTCTGCCAGGAGTTTTTCACTAATTTTGGCTCTGGGGGAGTCTGGAAAAAAGCTACTGTAAATGTAGCGAAAAATTGGAAAAATACAAAAAATGTGCCATATTCGCTCAGTCACATGATTATTAATGATTAATGGACCATTTAAAATAGCATTTTATTTTTGCATGTTGGTATCTCCAAATAATGCTAATGTGGGTGTGAACACTGAACAACCGTTATAGTGCGACATTTTAACTGAAGTCACCCTGTGGTTCCCATCACCTGGGGGTCCCTGTCCTGAATAATGAGGATGTTTAGTTACTTGGAAAAGGTTCAGGGTTGACAACTTGACACTAAGGTCATCTCATGTCTTGTTTTAATATCCTCAAGTCTGCAAAATGCCAACACGAGCATGCATGCAAACGCCCTGCCCTCGCATGACTTTATAACATTTGAAACTCTAGTTATGCACAGCAGGCACATTTATATCCTCTTTACAAGCTAGCAGCAGAATAGCTTGTTGCAACAGAAGAACTGAAAGGTTCTCCAATAACCTAGCGGTTCTGTTTCATAAGCAAAGACACAAACATGTTGATGTGATTATAGACGGACACTAGTGTCAAGTTATGTTAACTGGTGGAGCAACAGCTACCATTCTGCTGATTTCTAAACTAAAATAATGTTGTTATGACACTCGGTAAGATAAATACATGAAGGCTCGGCCAAAATAATACTCAGACCAGCCGAAAAGTTGCGACATTGAGGGGTCAGAAAACTAAGCTTTCGGGAGGGATGTTGCAGCCTGAAAGAGGGACAAAAGAGGGACATTTTCAATGTTTTTCTGAGAGTGTACAAATAAAACCAAATGGACCCTAGCTTGTCCATTTGGTTCACATGTGTATACTCTCAGAATAAAGGTTCTAAACTAAAGATCATTAACATGGTGTAACGCAATTTGACGATAGAGCCGCCATTGGACTGGTCCCATGAAGTGAAAAGAGTTTGCGACAGTGTAACTCTGTCTACACTCAGTATTATTTGGGCCGAGCCTTCCTGTTACCGTTAAGAGATCTAATGCAGGCATTACCCATTTGTCTGTTTTTCAATCAACTTTATCTTCTTTAAAAAATAACGGTTACTTCTAGTGTTAGATGTTCCAGAATGTCCAGATGTTTAGGTAAATGTCAAAATGTTCTGAGAACTGTATTCATGTTGAGGAGAAGCTTAAAGTCACTTAAACAAAAAAGAATCGTACATTATCAGTTTCACACATATTTTATTTTAATATTGCTGAAGCTTCAGGCATGGAGACAGAGGTGCTGTTGTTGTTGTCGGACGTTTTTGGACTCTAGGAATACAGTTCAGCTTCATTCAATGGTAGCAAGCAGTTTGTTCTTCTGGGTGTATAATGAAGGCCATCCTCTGTTCGCCCTGTTCAGGTAGCATCTTGTCCCGTTTGTCTTGTCCTTTATTTTGTTTTTGTATCCATTTTTGGTTTATTTCCCTCCTCCATGTGACCTAACCCTGTGTCCTGGATGTAGGTTGAGAGAGAGACAGAGGGAGAGAGACAGAGAGAGATAGAGAAAGAGACAGAGAGAGAGACAGATAGAGAGCGACAGAGAGAGAGAGGCGAGTTTGTAGGTGTTGGTTTTGCGTAACTGTATCAAATGTTGTTCAAATGTTATCCTACCCCAAAAGATAGGATATGGTTAAAGTATTTTAAGACACACCAGATCAGAATAGACTTCTTATCTGTTTTCTATTTGACCAGGCTAGCCCCTCCCACTCCCTCCCTCTGGCGTTGCCAATTTACTGCTCGATAAACTCTTTGAAAAGTTCCATGTGTTTGTCTCAACTCCCCTGATGACTATAGTGTCCTTTCAAAGATGTGTTGGTTTTTGTTTGAGTTCAGAGGGAACTGCCCCATGATTGACCACACCCTGTGATGTGTCCTTGTGTTGTGGGTGATCACTAGTGCCTCACTAGTGTCCTAGTGAGGTGGTGATCAGTGCACCATGCTGAACACACCTGTCCTTGTGTTGTGAGTCATCACTAGTGCACCATGCTGCCTTCCTTCATGCTTCATCCTCACAATGAAAACGAAGGGGAGCTATAAAAGCTAAAGGGAGAGAGAGAAAGTGAGGCAATGGGGGCTGGACTAAACCCTCCCTCACCCTCTCCTCTTCTCTCCCTCCCCTCCCTCCCTCCCTCCCACCCCGCAGGTTCGAGCAGTACGACTCGTACGACTCCTCTCTCGCCTCTTCCCGAGATCTCTACAGATCTGGTGGAGGCGGGGGTAGCTATGGTTACGGCGACGGTGCCCGGGGGGACGGCATGCTGATGGGTGGGCAGCGAGGAGGAACAGGATTCGGAGGGGGAGGGTTTGGGCTGGGGGGAGGAGGAGGAGGGGGAGGAGGCTTTGATGGCCCCTCCTCCACCTCCTACGGAGTCGCCAAAATGCGACAGGCCATGAGAGACTCCTTCAGCACTGGCCTGGGAGGAGGAGGAGGAGGAGGAGGAGGAGGAGGAGGAGGATGGTCGGCCGGGGCAGGCAGACGCTCCCCCAGGCGGGGTGGAAACGCGGGAGGAGGCCGTGGTGGAGGAGGTGGAGGGTTTGGAGGCCGCAGGTCTGATGCCCCTCCCTTTGGAGGAGGAGGAGGGCGTGGCGGAGTGGGCGGCGGCCTGGGCCGCGCCCAGTACGGCCGCGGCGGAGGAGGAGGAGGAGTCAGGGGCAAGCCCCTCCCCTCCCTCCTGCCCAACCGCATGCACTCGGAGGGGGGCGGGGCCGGAGGGGGCGGGTTCCGCCAGGGCGGCTCCGCCCAACAACAACCGCACCACAACTTCCCTCCCGCTGGCGGGAGGCAGTTCCTGGGACGCCCCGCCCACAGCGCCCCGCAACGGGCCGCCGTCCGCGGCCGCAAGAAAGCCCCCAACCGAGTAAGTACCAGTAGTACCCTCGCCCTGTGTTGTAGTGGGACTGTTAGAAGACACGTGCACACATACATGCAAACGCATTGGCATGCACGTGCGCAACGCACACGGACATATTATATAACCTGTTTAAATACATGGTTTGCAATGCTTACTGCTTGTAAACCATGTCACCTGTAAATAACAAGTCAAAAAACACATTTTTGCCCCCCAAAATATTTTAAATGAGTACACCCCTGGTACCCTCCTGCCCCCCAATGTCACCCCAGCCCATGTTTAATGCGGGTACAAAGGCTCCAACGTCCCCCTAGTTTAAGTCCCCAGGATGTCACACTTTGGCTTTCTTCTTTCACCCATTGATGTTTGTAGTATATAAGACTATTATATATAGGACTTCACATACAGGATGAGATCTATTGTGATCTATAGGACTTCACATAGAGGATATGATCTATAGCGATCTATAGGACTTCACATAGAGGATAAGATCTATAGCGATCTATAGGACTGCGGAAGATTGGCGACATTTAAAGTGTGTGAAGATATGCTGAGATTGGAATAGGTTGGGATTATAGCACTGCAAAGCTTTAACTCCTTGACAGGATAGCAGAAAACCTAAGCTCACTTCCATTAGCCTCAATAGTAGCATGGAAAATAATTCCTAGAAAATCCTCTGTTGTGAATTTGTGCAAATGAATGTTATCCAAATATACAGCTTAAGGTGTCTACTTGAAGGGAAGTAGACAACGTGCGCTGGCAGCGTAGCGTACACTGGCAGCACAGTAGCGTATGCTACTCTGTCAGTGTACGCTACTCTGTCAGTGTACGCTACTCTGTCAGTGTACGCTACTCTGTCAGTGTACGCTACTCTGTCAGTGTACGCTACTCTGTCAGTGTACGCTACTCTGTCAGTGTAGCCTACTCTGTGCTGCGTAGCGTGTGTTAACAGTGTTGTGTACGTTTACAAACCCAACTCCTGTAGCAGCAGGTGAAACCTCAGAGCCCGCGCGACGCCCAGAAGAAGAGGAAACCCACGGTGCCTGCAGCCGATGAGCCGGAGTCTAAGATGAACAAGACTGAGACCGCAGGAGCAGAGGGCAGCCACGGTACACACACACACACACACACACACACACACACACACACACACACACACACACACACACACACACACACACACACACACACACACACACACACACACACACACACACACACACACACACACACACACACACACACACACAGAGAGAGTAGTCTAAGATGATCCAGAGGGCAGCCACGGTACACACACACACACGCACACGCACCACACACACAGACACACACCACACACACACACACAGAGAGAGAGAGTAGTCTAAGATGATCCAGAGGGCAGCCACGGTACACACACGCATTTTGTATTTTTGCATATTTTGTAATGCATTTTAGATACTTCTCCCTGAGTTTTATTTCAGTTATCAATTTATTCAGGATGACAAAAAAGTTCTGAAAAAGTTCTACACACTTTGTCCTTAGAGTATAGTATCTGTAGTACCTGAGTATACAGTAGACAGAGTTACGCCGTCGCAAACTCCGTTCACTTCATGGGATCAGCCCTATTGCAGCTCTTCTACATAAACCTTGATGTTGCACAACACATAAATAGCTCTTATTTGCGCCACCCTCGTTGAAAACAATGTCAAACAACTTTCAAACTCCAGTTTGTCCGTCTTTCGGGCAATGGCTGACGTAAAACTTGTTTTCTCAACAGAGTCGACAGAGAAAAATGGCGACGTCAACACTTCAGCTACGGTGAGTACATCTTGTCAATCATACAGGATTACATTCTGAGAAAGGTAACTGGTTAGATTATGTTTTTGTTTTGCATTAGAGTCTTCTTAACATTTAGTCTACTCTTAAATGCAAAACTAAATTGTTGCTTGGGTACCACAAAAAGTATTGTTCTCTACTGACCGCTGAGTTGCAGCTGAACGTTCAATAACTACTGACCGTTACTTAGGACCAGTTGAGGCAAAAGGCTACTACCTGTACACTGGGCCTGTGGCCAGATGTTTGCACAAACCTGTCCTTACTGTGTTTGTCTTTCTCCTTTCCAGAGCAGTAAGAACGCACCGCCAGGGGAGAAAGGTAAGTGTTTTCATTCTCTGGTTTACTGTGCATATTGTTGTTGCTGAGACGACACATTTGTGGTTGATTTAAAGACGTTAAAGGAATTCTGTGTCCAAGTAAGACTGGGGTTAGTTTTAGATTTTTCTGTTGAGATTAGTAATAGTTGGACATCATGGCCAACACTAGGTCAGATGATGACTGACTACACTGTGGAAATACTGGCTGTTTCACTGCTGATGACGACGGCTGGTTCGGATATAACCTTGCCCAATTGGGGGTGGTGGACGGAGGGCGGACGGACGATGAAGCCGCACCCATACCATTCTCAGTTGCAGGAATTTTATTAGTCAAGTAAAGCATCAATAATAACATCAGTTGTTGTTGAAGTTGCAACAGACACGCAGCATGCATAAAGCTAAAGGTCTGACTCAGAGTTTTCTGTTTTCAATGATGAAATGCTGTTGGTTTAGTGGTGACACAGCTGTAGTTAGTTAGTAGCAGTAGTAGTAGGGTTTCAAATCATTTTGATTATAAGCATTTTCATTTGAAATATCCTGGGTTGTTTTGCATGCCATCATGTTTGGTGGAACAGACTGGGCGTGCGTGTTGCCCCTGGACGACAGAGACATTAGATGTATTTTCTCCACATCATGGTGCTGTTTTCTCTCCTCCAGCGTCTCCCACTGAGCAGCAGGACAACACGGAGGGGAAGAAGAAACCTCAGAAACACCAACACAGCCCAAACCAAGGCCAGGAGAGGAACCCCAAACTGAGGAGGAGACGGGGCTTCCTGGAGAGGTCAGTGAGCAGACAGTGAGTGATGGGCAGTAACTTGTTACAAGTGGCTAAGCTACATAGCTTAGATAGATTTTTTTTTTTCAAAAGTAACAAGTAGCTTACAAGCTTACTATATTTTTTCAAGAGTAACAAGTAGTGTAGCTTACTATATTTCCCACTCACATTTTCGAATTCCACCCCTTTTATTTGTATTTTTGTATTGTATTATTTGTATAGCACCTGTCATGACAAAATGCAGCTCAAAGTGCTTTACAGACCAGAGGATAAAAAAGAAGTGAAAAAAGCAAGACAAAACAAACATAATATTATGTTTAGAAAGTTGTACATTAAGTTGAGTTATACTATATAGGGCGGCTTTATTGTAGCTGTCACGGGTTCAAAAAGTCCACGCCTCATACTGATGTCGAATGTTGATTTTATTTCCTTCACACGTCAACCATGGACACCGTGAAAACTATAAGAAAGAGGACATTTTGTTCAGTTTTGAGTCCATAATGTCCACACCATATAGTCCAACACATATACAATACATCAACAGTAAAAGTAACAACAATAAAGTATAGTACCGTGTGCGCCTTGAACCAGTGCAGATCAAATAAGTGGTGTCTCTATGGCGCTCCCAGAATCATGCAGCTTTCTAGAAAACAGTGTCCACAATAACGTAAGTGTCAATAATAACTTCTGCAGTTTGCAATACATTACAAGTAAATCACAGTAAAGGAAACAATAAGAATATGTACCGTTTGTGCCCTGAACAAATCAAACATGTGATCATCTCTATGGTGCTCCCAGAGCCATGCTGCTTTCTTCCAGGAACACCGGTCAACTCTGACCCTGACTGTGGTGATGTCACATGACAATCCCTACCGGGTGCATTTTTTTACTTCGTTTTGAGAGAAACTTTTAACATGGCATTTTTATTATATTTATTTCGTAGTAATATCAACCCAACACTTGTATTTCCTTGTTTAAGCCTAAACTAATTTTGACATAGTTAATATTTTTAACTGAACCCAAACTGGGACAGTTACATTTATATATATGTCCACCACTGGTTTTAGCAACTCTTTGTGACTGTTTTTTGTCTCCTGCCGTTACAGAGCCATGTTCGCCTGCTCCGTCTGTAAGTTCCGCTCCTTCTACAAAGAAGACATGGCTGCTCACCTGGACAGTCGCTTCCACAAAGACCACTTCAAGTTCCTCCAGAGCAACCTGTCCAAACCCACCACTGACTTCCTACAGGTCAGTCTACCTATGAAACAACCTGTCCAAACCCACCACAGACTGACTACAGGTCAGTCTATCTATGAAACAACCTGTCCAAACCCACCACAGACTTCCTACAGGTCAGTCTACCTATGAAACAACCTGTCCAAACCCACCACAGACTGACTACAGGTCAGTCTACCTATGAAACAACCTGTCCAAACCCACCACAGACTTCCTACAGGTCAGTTTACCTATGAAACAACCTGTCCAAACCCACCACAGACTTCTTACAGGTCAGTCTACCTATGAAACAGCCTGTCCAAACCCACCACAGACTTCTTACAGGTCAGTCTACCTATGAAACAACCTGTCCAAACCCACCACAGACTTCCTACAGGTCAGTCTACCTATGAAACAACCTGTCCAAACCCACCACAGACTTCCTACAGGTCAGTCTACCTATGAAACAACCTGTCCAAACCCACCACAGACTTCCTACAGGTCAGTTTACCTATGAAACAGCCTGTCCAAACCCACCACAGACTTCTTACAGGTCAGTCTACCTATGAAACAACCTGTCCAAACCCACTACAGACTTTCTACAGGTCAGTTTACCTATGAAACAACCTGTCCAAACCCACCACAGACTGACTACAGGTCAGTCTATCTATGAAACAACCTGTCCAAACCCACCACAGACTGACTACAGGTCAGTCTACCTATGAAACAACCTGTCCAAACCCACCACAGACTTCCTACAGGTCAGTCTACCTATGAAACAACCTGTCCAAACCCACCACAGACTGACTACAGGTCAGTCTATCTATGAAACAACCTGTCCAAACCCACCACAGACTGACTACAGGTCAGTCTATATGAAACAACCTGTCCAAACCCACCACAGACTGACTACAGGTCAGTCTATCTATGAAACAACCTGTCCAAACCCACCACAGACTTCCTACAGGTCAGTCTATCTATGAAACAACCTGTCCAAACCCACCACAGACTGACTACAGGTCAGTCTATCTATGAAACAACCTGTCCAAACCCACCACAGACTGACTACAGGTCAGACTAGTAATCCTTTCTGTACTTTAGCTCTTGAAAAATAGCAGATCTACAAGCTGGCGCGCTATTAGCTTGTAGGTCTGATATTTTTGAAAAATCGTGAAAATGTGGTGCTAATCTTTGAACATGTTATTTCAGAAGCAAACATTTTAAACTCAAATCTTTGCTTCTGGGGGATCCCTAGGACAACATGTTTTCAGATGGGGGTCCTTGCATGAAATATGTTGAGCATCACTGACACAGGATTGTAGATTATTTTCCAGAAAAACTAGAATGTAGCGTCAGAAAGTAGAATGTAGCGTCAAAAAGTAGAATGTAGCGTCAAAAAGTAGAATGTAGCGTCAGAAACTAGAATGTAGTGTCAGAAACTATAGAATGTAGTGTCAGAAACTAGAATGTAGTCAGAAACTAGAATGTAGTGTCAGAAACTAGAATCTAGAATGTGTGTTTGTTTTTGTGTTTTCTAGGAGTATCTGATGAACAAGTACAAGAAGACAGAGCAGAGGACCAGTCAGTTGGAGAACCACAGTGCTGCTATCTGCCAGGTCTACAAGGACCAGGACCTCACCAGAGGTAAAGGATCATCCAGGAGAAAAACTATACAATCCTTTTGAATTTGATCCCTGAAACGCGTACCAAAAAGTTGTGAGGGGTATGTTTACCACTGCCGCTTTTGTTACATAACCTTTCCTTCTAAAAACAATAATAAACGTTTGGGAATTAACTCCTAATTTGCCATTGAAATAGATCTACGTCTCCGGTTATCATTATGAAATATAGTTATGACCGATGCCCCTTACGTTGAGCTACGTCTCTCTACGTCGCTTACCGTCGTTGGTTTGATACGATCCCCATGATAACAGCAGCGTGCAGCAACCGCATATTCCATTGACGGACCATAATAAGGGACGGACCAACCCGGAACCGGAAGTGTGTGTCGCCAACTAACTTGTCCGTCGGGAAACATGGACCGAAATATGAAATATGACTTTTAGATGAAAATCGCAGGCACTGGCTACCTCAAAAAATATGAAAAAGGGCTGGCACTGGGTGAGTTAATCTTTGAATGTGTGTAAATGGAATTCCCAGATGAAGGCTTAACCGCCGAAACGTTGGATTCTTAAACCTGTTATGTCCTAAATAAAATATTGGCACTTTGGCTACCGGTGTGTGCGGCCAAGAAGTTTCTCTACAGTTTTCTCCTGTGGGCCTGCACCACCAAACAGGATTTTGGTGTGCGTGAATTAGTCACCATTCTTGCTTACTTGACTTAAGTGCCGCTTTTGTGTAGAAAGTTCTTCAGATTCTCTGAACCTTTTCATTATATTACAGACGGTAGATGATGAAATCCCTAAATTCCTTGCAATTGTATGTTGAGAAACATTGTTCTTAAACCGTTGGACGATTTTCTCACAGAATTGGTCACTAAGTCGTCCCATCTTTGATTGTGAACGACTGGGATGGTCCTGTTATACCCAATCACAACACTAATCTGTTTACAATGACCCTGCTCGCCTGTGGAAACAGGTGTTATTTGTGCATTCATCAACTTTCCCAGTCTTTTGTTGCCCCTGTCCCAACTTTTTTGAAACGTGTTGCAGGGATCAAATTCAAAATTAGCAAATGTTTGCACAAAACAATAAAGTTTATCAGTTGGAACATTAAGTATCTTGTCTTTGTAGTGTATTCAACGAAATATAGGCTAAGCATTGTATTCCATTTTATTACATTTTTTCGAAATTGGGGTTGTATTCTATTTTTGGAAAACTGTTTTGTCTGTTGTTGTTTTTTTTTTTCCCAGTCAGGATTGCTTTGTGATTGCATCATGGATGTGAGAGACGATGGTTGTAGCACACATTGAGAAGTCTTCTCTTCTCTTCTCCTGTGTAGACATAGGCATGGAACACTTCATGAAGAAGGTGGAGGCTGCTCACTGTTCAGCCTGTGACGTCTTCATCCCCATGCAACCACACCTCATCCAGAAACACATCAAATCCCCCGATCACAACTACAACCGGAAGGTTAGATTACAGGATCAAATGTTTTGCATAAATAATATCCAAAGTCTCTGGTCTGCAGATGACCGATAATATGACTATGATCTTTTAGAGTAGCAACTACCGATTATTTTCCTCATCCATTCATTGGCTGATTATTTAATTTGGTGTGGAATTCCCCTTTAAGCATGTTTCACCCTTTTGACATTGTGAATGATTTGTGATTTATCTTTTGTATTTCCAAAGGGCATGATGGAGCAGTCCAAGAGGTCCAGTCTGTCTGTCGCTCGCAGCATCCTCAACCACAAGGTCATTGGACAGAAACTGGACAGTTACCTCAAGGTACAGGAATGGGTTTGGTTGGTTATGGCAACAGATATTTGAGAACTTATTTACACACTCATCCAAGTCTGGACCATATCGGTTGCTTTTTTTAAAAATAAATTCTAGGTAAAATTAGAAGTTTTCTTAACTGAAAAGCAGTAACTCTTTGAGAGTGCAAAAATGAAACCATGTTTACACTCCCCAAGAGTTAAAATATTCATCATGTGAATTAGTCTGCACAACTAGAGAATGTAGAAGATTAATGGTGACTTATGATCTGTATGTTTGACCGTTTTGTTTGCCCAAATCCAGTCTGGAATTGTGGACAAAAGCAAAAGAAACATTTTAGTTTTGGCGTCTGTTGGGGCTGAAATGTCCTCAAATGATGGTCCCTCGTGACTCAAATTCTCAATAAATGTGGGCCCTGGGATCAAATGGTTGAAAAACCTTTTGATTTTAAAACGATCTGCTGCTTTTCCTTTTACTGTATTTCTGAATCATTCAGTGTCAACCTAACTGGTTGCTTGTCCTCCACTAACCCTGTGGTTTCAGGGGGAGAATCCGTTCGTCGGTGGGAACCAGGATGACCAAGACCTGGAGGACTCCATGGCCATGGAGGTGTCTGAGATGGAGCTGACCAACGACACCCAGGGGGAGGGAGAGGGGGAGGGAGAGGGGGAGGCAGCGGCGGGGGAGGGAGGAGAGCCCTCCAAGGAGCTTCAGTCGGATGCAGACACCACCCTACAGGTAGGGATGGGCAAAAAATTGGCATGCCAATGCTTAATGCCAGGATGTCAATATCGAATCGCCAGGTCCAAAATCTTTTTTTTTTTTTTTTTTTAAATACTTATGTAGGTCCTATTAGTTATTGTGTTCATGGCAGAAAGACTGACTGGCGTTATCAGGCTGCAATGTGAACTTTTTGTTATCTATATTGTTTAAAGTTGCTTTAAAATGTTCTAGTTGATTGAACTTGTGGTGAAACACAACTTGATGACCTCATCAAATTGTGTTTGTGTTGTGTTTGTTAATGATTTTTCTTTTTATGACCTCTTTTCTGAGGGCGTACAAATGGAACCATTTGTACGCCCTCAGAAAGGGGGTGGAATTCCAGTTTAAAATATTCTAGTATAATAAAAGCACAGTCATTTGTGGGGGGGAAAAGCGATTTATCAATATGTCAAATCGAATCACAGCATAAGTAAAAATTGCAATATAAATGGATTCAGAACCCTAAATATCAGTATTGTATTGTATTGTATGGTGATGTAAATGAATGGTCCCATCCCTACCTACAGGCTGACAGGACGGAGGAGGAGAAGATGGAGGAGGAGCAGGGGGAGGAGCAGGGGGAGGAGGAGTACAACGAGGAGGAACAGCAACAACACCAAGAGGGGGAGGACGGGGAGGAAGAGGAGGAGGGGGTGGGCTTCGTGTTGACCGACGAGGTGGGGGAGGAGGGAGTGGAGGCAGAGGAGGGGGAGGGTGAGGGGGAGGAAGAGGAGGAGGATGAGGGGATCGAAGCCACGGAGGTGGAGGACGATCTGAAGAACGATGAGGAGAACGGAGTGGTGGTCCTAGACTGAAAATATAAAAACCACAACTAACCACCAGTGGTGTGAGACCCTTTTTTTTTTTAAAGGTAATAGGGGCAACTTTTTAGCCAGAAATCGAAACGGATATATAGCTATATATATTTATTTATTTTTGCCTTTTCTCCCTCTACGTTGCTTCTACTTTGATGCTGCAGCTGTTTCTCTACAGACAGACACTTGCTTCGTCCTGCAGATGGTCCAGAACTTTGTTGTTGTCAACAAATCGTAAAAACAAAAACATTCGTTCGGCTCAGGACAGGCGTGGCTAATGAGGGTGGGGCGGGGGGGTGAGGGGGGGGTATGAGGCAGCGTTTTAGCCAGTGTCCAATAGAGTAGAGGTGAGGTGGAGTTAGATTCTGTTTTTTTTTTTTTAGCCAAATCTGTTTACAAACAAAGTGTTTGCCTCTATTACCTTTAACCTGTCTGGACCAATCGGCAGCTCCCAAATGGAACCATTCTGAACTCGCCAGCCAACCGCATTCGGTTAAGACGGCGCCACCCTGAGGCTCCCTACGCTCTTGCACACGCTAGTGATCCCGGAAAACGCATACGATTATATTGTGAATGTGTATAGTTTTTCTCTCTCTCTTTTTTTTTGCCTTTGTGCTAAACCTTTTCATTTTATTTTACTTTTTATTGCATTTGTTTGTTGTTGTAAATTGTCAGACAAGCGATGGGAATTTTGTATTCACTAAGTATTAACTTGACGGCGAGGACTTAAGGCACACGACGGGGAGCTGAGAAATGTGTTTTTGTTTTTTGTTTTGTTATTATTTTCCCCCCTTATGTGAGTGATGTGAAATGAAGACGCCACAGTGATTTTAATGTCTGTAGAATATAGAATATCTCTCCAATACAACAAGTTGTTTTTGTCTTAAGGTTGAATTAAAAACTTGTTGAATACACCAGTGCTTCATTGAGGATTTTTTTTATTTTTTTGTAAATTTTTGGGCTTGATAAAATGCGTTGATGGTCAGTGTGAGAAAGAAAATGTCCTGCATTTAGTAGGAAGACTGGAAGTAGGGCTGCAACGGGTAATCGATGATCCAATCGGTAATTCTATTGTCAACTAATTTAGTCATTGATTAATCAGATCATCAACTATTCATTGGAGGTTTTGTAATTTATCATGGGAGTTTTCCCAGTTAACTATAGTTGATCTAGTGTTGGTGTAACTAAAGAGCCGTGATCCACTGCCCTTACAATCTGATGATAGTTGAGCTAAAGTAGTTAGCTAGAGTTAAAGTAGTAAATGCAAAGCAAAATATGACGCATATGATTCGAATCACCAACAAAAACGTGAGGCTTGAAAAGAAATGAAAATAAGCATTTAGCAGTAGTTTGCCGCCATAACAAAGTATCTGTAACAATGATTCAATGTTGTTTGTTGTCAGTTAGGCTACTGTATTAGGTCACAAAGCGGCGGGGCTAAAGGTTTCGGGGGTCTTATCTGGGGGAAGTGTCTGATGGTCGGCTGGGCGTTGACCATGTTGCTCAGCAGGCAACAGAGCCGCCAGATATTCAAATGCTAATCAAGTGACTTGTTTACCTGCAAGGTATATTGTATTTATTCATGGGTCTCTGAACTGTAGTTCTCCACCAGCCATGTTTAGGACCTCAACAAGTGATACAATGTCTGATTAGCCTAAATCCAAGACTAAAGGCTGAACTAAAGTCTGTGTAGTATTAATTTAATTTCAAGGTAAACGTAAGAGTAAAACCAACCATTTTGATACCAGGGCCCTCTATATAGTCAATATTTGAGACACGGACCACCATTTGATGACATTTTAGCCCCACAAACCCCAAAACTAAAGATTTATTTTGTTTTTGTCCACAATACCAGGCTGGAATTCACAATCAAAACGGGCAAACATAAATCAAAAATGACCATTCTTTTACATTGTTTAGTTGTGTAGACTTTGGGCTAATTCAGATGATGAATATTTTAATTCTTGAGAGTGTAAAAATGAAACCAAATGGACCCGCAAGGGTCCATTTGGTTTCATTTTTACGCTCTCAAAGAGTTACATCTGGTTAACCAACTTTAACTGGAAATTTAACTGGAACTCTCTCAAGAACCACTGGTTGAAAACCACAGTACCCTTTTGGGCCAGTCGGAGTCAGCCAAAGGGCCGCTTTTGGCCCCCGGGGCACATAATGCCCAGTTATGAGTTAGATTGTTACACTGTATTTTTCCTTCCAAGCTAATCTGTAACACCAAACTCCCATCACTGCTATCCCAAAGCCTCTACCCCTTTCAGCTGTTAAATCATCTGGGGAAGGTCTTGAATGCATGTTTTGTCTCTCAACAATAGCATGCATTGTGTTGGGTTCCCAAACTCCCAAATACAGGGGTGGCTTGTTTGGAGGTTACTGTACTTGCTTGGAATATACACGTGTAATAACTACACAGTACTATCCTATAGTATCCTATAGTATTACACAGAAGTGCAGTTTGCGCCCATCCCCGCTGGGGGGCAGTGAATGGCTCTTTACTTCAGCAGATGTGACAGGCGGAGAAGAGTTGATTCTCAGCGGTGTTGCCATGTCCGTTCATTCTAAGCTACTTGGCTGCCACAACTAGAAACCAGAGTCTATTGTTATTTACCATCTTGTTATCTTGCTTTATCAATTATCGATTATACCATGCTGTAACTATGTTTTATATATATACGAAGAAAATACAATAAAAAGAATTATAAAAAAGAAAAGAAGAAAAAAGGGAAAATGACTTAGGATGCGTGATTTATTCTCCCTCTCAGTGCGTGATTTATTTCTCCCTCTCACACAACCTGGCAACACTTCTTCTCAGACAGTCGTGCTGTTCGTGCTGTGCTGCTGTGTGTGTGTTGTGTGTATGTGTGACTGTGGGGGTGTGTGTGTGTGTATGTAGTGTAGTGTAGTGTGTGTACCATACATACATACAGAGAGAACACAGCGTACATTCACAGTTATGGACGGACGAAACTACGGCTCTGGTGAGTAAACACAGCCAGCATCGAGCTTTGCACCACGGACGTGTTTTTGCACGAGAAACGCTCGTGCAAAAAATGTCATTTGCGCCAATATTGAACAATAAATAGAATTGCTCTCCCTCTGCTCTTGCACTCCCTCCCTCTGTGTGTGTGTGTGTGTGTGTGTGTGTGTGTGTGTGTGTGTGTGTGTGTGTGTGTGTGTGTGTGTGTGTTAACCTCTCCATTATTTACGACGTGTCAACATTAACAGTTTGTTGACATAATTATAAGAGACTATAATTATTATTATTATTATTGTGTTCCACCAAAGACCAACAACTGGCAACCTGAACAATGGGGGTGTGTAGTGTAGCAGCCAGAGCCGTTAAGTGTCAGAGTTGCGACATTGAGGGGGCAGAAAAACATGCAGCCTGAATAGGGACAGTACACTGGAGTATCTGGAAGTACAGTTTGTTTTCAACGAGAACAGCTACAAATAAGAGGCATGTGTTCAACATGACAACTCTTTTAAAAGTATATTGTACAGTAACAACTAAAATACAGATATAAAACAGTGGTTTTCAACCTTTTTTCAAACCAGGGCCCACTATTTATTCTGCATTTGAGCCACAGAGGACCAGGGCATTTGATGACATTTTTCAGACCCCAAAACTAAAGATTTCTTTTGCTTTTGTCCACAATCCCAGGCAGGATTTCAGACACAAAAAAGCAAACCTAAGTAAAAATCGACAATTCTTCTACAATTTTTCTCTAGTTGTCTAGACTTTGGCTCATTCAGATATGAGTGTAAACATTTCATGTTTACGCTCTCAAAGAGTTGCATCTGGTTAACCAACTTTCCCTATTTCAGCCTGGAACCCTCTCAACGACCACTGGTGGTCCCCGGACCACTGATCTAAAATAAAGGAATTTGAGATCATTAAAAGTGAGGCTGTTGCCCTGAATCCAGTGTATTTACTGCCTACTTCCAGGCCCAGGACTTGTCCTTGTTGGTTGTCCCCCTTTTCACAATAATAAGCGTAGAAGCGTAGAAGAGCGTCCATTGGACTGACCCAATGGAGTGAACGGAGATGTCGCCACTGTGTTTCCTACCCGTGGGCTCTGTAGGCTACAGCTATTAGCTAACGTTCCACATCCATTCTCCACGAGCTCTGAGGACATTCTCTTTGGGAGTTGGATGGAGGTTATGTTTTATACTGTGTGACTTTGGCTTTGCGTCGTTAAAATGGAGTCACCGAGCATTAATAGTCTCATAAAGCCAATAAAATGGCCGCCACGTCAATAAACAAATCTCAGAGCCAAAAAAAAAGGAAAAGAAAAAAGTGGTAGATTCCCTTTTCTCTGACTCTTTTTAAATTCTGCAGCATTCATCATCCAGATGCATCTAAATGCAGTGCACGGTTCTCACAACTTTCTACTCTAAAGCAGTGGTTTTCAACCAGGGACCACTATTTATTCAGCATTTGAGCCACGGACCACCATTTGAGGACATTTTTAGCCCCACAGACCCCAAAACTAAAGACTTCTTTTTCTTTTGTCCACAATTCCAGGCTGGATTTGGGGAAACCAAACAGTCCAACATACAGATCAAAATGACCATTAATCTTCTACATTCTCTAGTTGTGTAGACTTGGGATAATTCACATGATGAATATTTTAACTCTTGAGAGAGTAACAGGTCCATTTGGTTTCATGTTTACGCTCTCAAAGAGTTACATCTGGTTAACCAACTATCCATCATTTAGCCTGGGGACCACCTGGAACCCTCTCAAGGACCACTGGTGGTCCCCGGACCACCTGTTGAAAACCACTGATCTAAATGCAAGGACCCCCAAATGACAATGATTACCTCCATTTGCTGTGTTTAGCAGTACTTGGTACTGAATACCTCCCCTCCCCCATTTAAAGGCATTTCTTTCTTCATTCTCACACGTCACATAGTTTGAGTCTGACATGCATATTATTAGTCCACAGACAGAATCCCTTTTGATGGCATTTATAACCCCGGAACCCCCCCAGTTTATATTGTAAAATCCTGGAGCTGTTGCCCCTCACCACCCGAATGTGGATAAGCGGTTGAAGATGTATGGATGGATGTTATTTACAGAACCAATTGGTTCCATTGGTTGGTTTCAAACTATCAATAAATGTAGGCCTAATAGAGACAACTTTTTACTTAGAGCAGGGGTTTTCAACAGGTGGTCCGGGGACCACCAGTGGTCCTTGAGAGGGTTCCAGGTGGTCCCCAGGCTAAATGATGGAAAGTTGGTTAACCAGATGTAACTCTTGAGAATGTAAAAATGAAACCAAATGGACCCTTGCGGGTCCATTTGGTTTCATTTTCACACTCTCAAGAGTTAAAATATTCATCATCTGAATTAGCACTATCTAATTAAGAAGTCTCCACTGTTTTGTTTGCAAAATCCAGCCTGGAATTGTGAACAAAACCAAAAGAATTCTTTAGTTTTAGGTCTTTAAGGCTAAAATGTCATCAAATGGTGGTCCGTGGCTGAAATGCTGAACAAATGGTAGTCCCTGGTGTCAAAAAGGTTGAAAACCCCTGACTTAGACAAAAATCAAAATAGATGCCTTTTTCCCTCTACGTTGCTTCTACTTTGATGCTGCAGCTGTTTCCCTGCAGACAGACACTTGCTTTGTTCTGCAGACGGTCCAGAACTTGTGTCAACAAATCATGAAAACAAAACATTAATCGGGCTCGGGACAGGCGTGGCTGATGAGTGAGTGAGGGGGAGAGGCGGGGGGGTTGTGTGGGTGGGGGTGAGGCTGTGTTTTAGCCATTCACAGCACAGCATAAAGAGCCAATAAAGTGGAGGTGAGGTGGAGTTAGATTCTGTCTTTAAACAAATCTGTTTCTATACATAGTGTTTGTGCACACTAAAGTTGCCTCCATTACCTAGGAGTTGGGGGCCTTTCCATGCAGCTGTGCATGAAAGATGGTGTCCGGCACTGTACTCTCGTTATTATATAACTTAAAACATTCCTTTCCGTTTTCTCACGAAGGATTCTCCAGTTGGGGAGGAGGATCATCAGGCAACAGAGGTGAGCAGATTATTATTATTATTACTAATGTCATGATTAATGGGTTATTAAGGGGAATTCAACACAATTTTAACCGTTTACTATGCTATTAAAGGACCACTTCACCACTTTTCAACGTATATTCATATAATGGGTACTTACTAATGTACATAAATAAAAAATATACAATATTTTTATAATATAAAATAAAAAAATATTTTTTTCAAAAGCACAAAAAAATCTGCAGAATGATGATGTCATTGGAAGAAGTTTCTGAACAGACCGAGTAAACAAAAAATAGTGGTATTTTATCATGTACGTTAGTGAGGACCTATTATATGAAGATACATTGAAAAGTGGTGAAGTTGTCCTTTAATGTACCTTAGACATGTGTGGACGCGTTTCACTGTGTTGATGATTTTTCTTTTAAGACCTTTTTTTTCTGAGAGCGTACAAATCCAAATGGACCCCATTGGTTCCATTTGTACGCTCTCAGAAACATAATGGGAACATTCTGTGATCTCCTATTAAGCATTGTTTTCTATATGTTCCTCTATCAATGGTTCCATCTATGATGGTCAGTTATGTAACCGCCAGAGGGCTTGTGTAAGCACAGCGGCTGGTGTTTGTGAATGGCTTGAGGTCTTCCATTCAATCCAAAACGTGCGACATACAGGAGCACACAGAACGCCCGCCAGTGTTCAGCGATCTCTGTTTTCTAGAGTTACAAAAAAAGACAAAGACATGTCATAACATTATATGAGCTTCCTGCCAAGCCCTTTGCTCCGAGGGCTGAAATGTCCAAATATCTGACAAAGATCTTTCTGACAAAAGATCTGTCCCTCGTGGGACGGTGAACGTTGAAACGAAATATCACTAAGTGATGATAAGTAAATCCTTCACCATCTCAGCTTCACTCTGCTTACATCTGGGGCGTGGTGGTACAGTGGTTAGTGCTGTCCCTGGGTTCGATTCCGCGTCCGAGGGATGCCGCTGTGTGTGCTGGCGACGTGTCTCCTCCTCCGCGTGCCCATACCCAAGGCAGGGGGTTGGCGAAAGGGCCTTTCAGTGTGGACAAAGGTTGACACTAAGGTCTCCGAGGCAGGTTCTAAGTCAGGTTATACTTGCCCTCAGGTCATGGTCACTTGCCCTCAAAAATATATTGTAAGTTTTGCATTTAAGTTTACTTCCTACTTGGGTGCTTTAAACCAGGGGTTTTAAACAGGCGGTCCGGGGACCACCAGTGGTCCCTGAGAGGGTTCCTTGCGGGTCCATTTGGTTTCATTTTCACGCTCTTCTTAATTAGCCCATAGTGGTCACAGACCCAGTGGTCCCTGACCCCAGCAAAATGATAGTTTGGAACCAAATGAACCTGGGAGAGAGATAGGTAGAGATAGCTAGAAAGCAGGGAAAGACACAGAGGCAGAATGCAATGACTGCCTTCAACACAAATTTATCTTGTGTTGTGTTATAGTGCACTAAGTTGCACACTTGCCCGATCGGGCAACCAGGTAGCAGTCTTCACTTGCTCCACCATTTTTTTTACTTGCCCCGGGCAAGTGTTAGTGTCAAGCCCTGGTGGAGTTTGCATGTTCTCCCCGTGTCCCCTAGGGTAGATACCCTCACATGTTCTCCCCGTGTCCCCTAGGGTAGATACCCTCACATGTTCTCCCCGTGTCCCCTAGGGTAGATACCCTCACATGTTCTCCCCGTGTCCCCTAGGGTAGATACCCTCACATGTTCTCCCCGTGTCCCCTAGGGTAGATATTCTCACATGTTCTCCCCGTGTCCCCTAGGGTAGATACCCTCACATGTTCTCCCCGTGTCCCCTAGGGTAGATACCCTCACATGTTCTCCCTGTGTCCCCTAGGGCAGATACCCTCACATGTTCTCCCGGTGTCCCCTAGGGTAGACACTCTCACATGTTCTCCCCGTGTCCCCTAGGGTAGATACCCTCACATGTTCTCCCCGTGTCCCCTAGGGTAGATACCCTCACATGTTCTCCCCGTGTCCCCTAGGGCAGATACCCTCACATGTTCTCCCGGTGTCCCCTAGGGTAGACACTCTCACATGTTCTCCCCGTGTCCCCTAGGGTAGATACCCTCACATGTTCTCCCCGTGTCCCCTAGGGTAGATACCCTCACATGTTCTCCCCGTGTCCCCTAGGGTAGATACCCTCACATGTTCTCCCTGTGTCCCCTAGGGTAGATACCCTCACATGTTCTCCCCGTGTCCCCTAGGGCAGATACCCTCACATGTTCTCCCGGTGTCCCCTAGGGTAGACACTCTCACATGTTCTCCCCGTGTCCCCTAGGGTAGATGGATACCCTCAAACATGCTGGTAATCCTGGGCTCTAAACTGCCTCCCCCTGGCCAGCCGGGCGCCTGATGGAGGGGTAAGGAACTGGCTGGAATAACGTGTTCCTTCCACCAGGGAAACTCTCCCCTGTCAGGTGTAAAGAAGGCAGCTTGGACTCCTCATGCATTGAAGGAAGCATGAGGCCAGTCCGCTGTCTCCCCAGGTTGGTGGAGGGTGTGTAGGATCACATTAGGAATTGGCACTGGGTGAAAAATGGGTTGCAAAAACCGCCCATAAAAATTAAAAATAAAAATACTGGTTACATCTTTGCTCTGCCCAGCCATCCTGGCTGGCCAATTATCCAGCACCATCTAGAGACAGAGTTCTGACAACTCTGTTCACTTCATAGGACCAGTCTAATGGCAGCCTCTACGGCATCTCACGCTCACTGGGCAAACCCTTTACTACAGTGAATAGATCTATGGAATCCAGCCATTACATCCATTGTGTAATGACGACTATTGGCAGACAAATGAAAGAAAACAGGTTATTTTCTTAGTTTGTTTTATGATTTGCAAACTATGTAATTATAATTACGACTATATACTATATACTATATAATTATATTCACGACTTGAAAGGGCAGAATGCTTTCTCCAATAGCACCACATTCACATACTGTTAAGAGCTGACATTCTCACGTATAGGAGGCACAGAGTGCAAGAGTAGCTGGGTGCTCTTGGGAGGTAGGCAGAAAAGCATTGGACTCGGGCAACAGCCCATCTTTAATTGCTTTAAATCCCTTTATTTTAGTATGTTTTTTTAATAATACCACATCGTACACATTGCAGAGATTTTAGTTGTCACTGAACAATAGTTTTGTGACATAATACTTGTCATGTTGTATACATTACATTCCTAAAATTGTCAATATTCGCAGCGCTCCGTTTAAAACAACATTTTCCAAACGCCAGGTAGTCACAGATGTTTCTCCATGAGGTCACGTGACCAGGGTACTTCCTGTTTGAGCCTGTACCCAGTGATGACGCAACTCTTCCTACTTGAAGACTCTACAACTATCTATTTGCTTCTCATTTATGTATTATGCCGCTGGTTTTCAACCTTTTTCATACCAGGGCCCACTATTTATTCAGAAGTTGAGTCACAGAGTCTCTCTGACTCTTCAAAACTAAGGATTTTCATGTTTTGGTCCACAATTTAGGAGAGATAAACATTGGCAAAATGTTGGTCAAATAGCAGTTCTTCTACATTTCCTAATTGTGTAGATTATTGAAAATGAAGTAATTCAGATGTTTAAATATAATTTAACTCTTGAGTTGGTAACAGTTGGCTACCAACTGTCCATCATTTCCTGGGGAGCACCTGGAATCTTCTCAGGGACCACTAGTGGTCCCCGGACCACTGGTTGAAAACTACTGTATTTATTATGCAATGCAGAGAGATTCCTGTAACAATATTTGCTGTTTCTTTCTGCCACATCTCACCGCTCCAGGCAACAGCTTCAGTCTATATGGAGGAGGAGGAGGAGGCTATAAGGACTCAGGGATGTCTGGGATGGGAGGAGGAGGAGGAGGAGGAGGAGGAGGAGGGTACGGCGGTGGAGGCGGGGGGCAGATGAACATGAAGAGAGGCCTCTCCGGTGGGTCCCTGCTCTCCTCCCCCGGCGGTGCTGACAACGTCATCGCCAAGATCAACCAGCGGCTGGACATGTTGACCCAGATGGAAGGAGGAGCCATGAAGGCCGGCGGCGGCCGTTCTGACAGGTAAAAACCCAACCGTCCAGTCCAGTCCGGTGCTCTGTCCTGGTGGAGTATAGACTCCAGCAACAGACGCAAGGCAGTCTGGGTAATATGGGGGTCTCTGGTGCCATGTTTGAAGCACTGTTTATATTGGTTCAGGGCTTGACACTAACACTTGCCCGCTTGCCCGGGGCAAGTAAAAAAAAATGGTGGGGCAAGTGAAGACTGCTACCTGGTTGCCCGATCGGGCAAGTGTGCAACTTAGTGCGCAGTAACACAACACAAGATAGATTTGTCTTGAAGGTGGTCATTGTGACCTGGGCTCTTGAGAGCGTAAATATGAAACCAAATGGACCCGCAAGGGTCCATTTGGTTTCATTTTTATCATATGTTCTCAAGAGTTACATCTGGTTAACCAACTTAGCTGGGGACCACCTGGAACCCTCTCAGGGACCACCTGTTGAAAACCCTTGGTTTAAAGCACCCAAGTAGGACGTAAACTTAAATGCAAAATTTACAATATATTTTTGGGGGGAGCAAGTGACCATGACCTGAGGGCAAGTAGAACCTGAGCATAACGGTCATGCTAACGCTCACTACTCCTGCAGTCTCGCGAGACGTATCGCGTATCACAAGACTTTGCTGGTCCCTGTTAAATCCCATTCATTTCATGGACTTCCGGTTTGAGAGTGGACTCACAGGGCTCCTCCATGCTCCTCCAGCAGCGCGGCAGCCTGACGCATAGGAGTGAACGGGAATATCCTAACTCTCCTACTAGAAGGCTCTGAGCAAGACAAGAGAGATAGGAAGAGTCGCCGCGTTTGTGACTTTATATCAGTGGTTTATTATTTATTATTTATTTATTATTAAAGTGGTCCGAGGGACCAGTCTTTTTTTTTTTTGACTCGAGCGAGTTCCAGGTGGTCTCCAGCTAAATGGTAGAGAGGGTTGTAGCTTGAGCCAGCAGACAGAAGTTTTGCTGTGCAGCAGAGAAAAGGGTTGCTAAGGTTGACTGAAACCAATATAAACAGTGCTTCAAACATGGCGCCGGAGACCCCCATATTACCCAGACTGCCTTGCGGCTGTTGCTATGCCGACGGAGTCTATGTCCCAACCTGACCGTTCACAGAGTGGAGAAAGTAACCAGATCGGGACGATTTACACCTTTTATTTAAAAATGCCAATGGAGCTGAGCTGAGCAGTCCCACTGACACAACGTTTTGGGACAGTGGTTTTCAACCAGTGTTCCGGGGACCACCAGTGGTCCTTGAGTTCCAGGTGGTCCCCAGGCTAAATGATGGAAAGTGGGTTGACCAGGTGTAAATTTTTGAGAGTGTTTGCACTCTCCAGAGTTAAAATATTCATCATGTGAATTATCTCAAGTCTACACAACTAGAGAATGTAGAAGATTAATGGTCATTTATGATCTGTATGTTGGACTGTTTGGTTTCCCCAAATCCAGCCTGGAATTGTGGACAAAAGCAAAATAAATCTTTAGTTTTGGGGTGTGTGGGGCTAAAATGTTCTCTGTGGAACAATCAAATAATTTGGAAGGAGAAAGCTGTATTCTGCCGTTTTTCTTTCTTATTACTAATTAGATACTGTATGATAATATTTGTTTGTTGGCAGGATTTGTCACGACCCGAGTTGTCGTTGTCTGTGGCGTAATCGTCTTTATATAAATCGTTTTGGGAAAAGTCTTATGAGGAAAATGAAAGGGGAAATTACTTCTGAGCCGTGGGTAAGGTCATGAAAGGCGTGGGACTGCTCTGCTCTATTATTAAATATGTTGTACTAATGATTAGCCTTAAACCACGCAATGCATGACGACATTCAGACACCATCGTTACACAGACATAACAATATATCTATATTTTTAGGGATTCAGTCGATGGGAATTCTCATTTAAGGCTCAAGGGTTTTAGAACAATGCATGATCCTTCTTTTCTTATTTTTTTAGCCTATAATTAAGGCCATATCAGTCTTATTTATACACACTTAAAGGAATAGTTGACTTTCAGAAAATCTTTTGGTCATTTTATGGTCTACTCAGTCTCATATGAACACACCAGACAGTTTATAAGTTACTACATTCAGTATTTATATATTTGATGTTCATTTTAGTGTATCCACATCCTTCCTATACAAACCCATTATAACTTAAAACTCCATTTTAACCATGACAGATTATTCCAAAACAACCCTTCTTTTTTCTGGTGACTGATATTGTCCTCCTAATATGTGAGAGGGACGTGGAATTTCATTTACGTTTTCTCTACGATTTCGTTGAGGCTGCTATATTTTCCAAAACAATATTTTAAAAATAAAGCAAATATCTAATGGAGTAACTTATAAACTGACTGGTGTGTTCACATGAGACTGACTAAACCATAAAATGACCAAATGTTTTTTCTGAAAGTGAAATACCCTCTCGTCAGTGTGAGTGGAGCAGGTCACATTCCTGAGATGTCACAGAAACATTGCATTGTCAAGACATCTGTGTTAAAGCACAGCTCTCTAGAACAGTTTCCTCCCTAAGATAAGGATTAGTCTCATGGTGTGAATGACCAGTAATGCACCAAACAGCTCTCCTCTCTGCCATTCCTGTTTGGCTTCAAGGTTTGAGCAACCCAAACAACATGTTGGACAACATGTCACATCATGGATGTGTGATATGTTGTCTGGGTTGGTCAACCAGCCCAACCAGCAATCAACACGAGCAATTAACTGATTTAATGACAATTAATAAATGATAATGGGGACAAAGGGCAACCCTGTCTTGTAGTGGTAGAACTAGATAGCCTAAAAGGAACAGATATTATGGGCTCCATTTTCGTTACACGCTAAACACCTTATCGGCCTTTTACTATTTTGAATAGTGAATTTTTGGAATAGTTCAACATGCAAATCTACTGACACGTTGTGAGCTTGTAGACTGGCCATTTTAACTATTGTTTTTTTTTATTAATTAGTTTAAAAGGGCAAAGAACTTAAGGGATAAGGGGTTAGAGGTGATGAAGATCTAGGCCTAAACCTCTGGTTATCCATTTTGCAGTATCTTTCCCCAAATCCCAAAACGAGTCGATACATTACATCTTCATGAATAATATTATTAGCTCTTCTAATGTTATGAAAGGCTTTGTCTGCCCTTCACAAAACCTTTTTGATAAGGTTAGGGTTAGGGTTAGCCTAGCCTCGACACCCAGGCTTTACAGATCATCTCATCTGCCATCCAAAAACGTCCCCCTTAGCCGAAATCATTTCAGGTTAATAACAATCAAAGCTAATGTCTTTGAACTCTGGGCGTTCAAGGAGAGAGAGAGAAGGTGAGAGGGGGCAGGCAGAACTCCCTCCCCCTCCCTCACCCTCTGCTCCTCTCTCTCTCCCTCCCCTCCCTCCCACCCCGCAGGTTCGAGCAGTACGACTCGTACAACTCCTCTCTCGCCTCTTCCCGAGATCTCTACAGATCCGGCGGCGGCGGTGGAGGCGGGGGTAGCTATGGTTACGGCGACGGTGTCCGGGGGGACGGCATGCTGATGGGTGGGCAGCGAGGAGGAACAGGATTCGGAGGAGGAGGAGGGGGAGGGTTTGGGCTGGGGGGAGGAGGAGGTGGAGGAGGAGCGGGAGGGTTTAGCGGCCAGTCCTCATCCTACGGAGGATCTAAAATGCAGCCGAACATGAGAGAGTCGTTCGGCAGCTCCTCTGGCCTGGGCGGAGGCATGGGAGGAGGTATGGGAGGAGGAGGATGGGCCGGGATGGGCAGGCGCTCCCCCAGGGGTGGGGGCAATGCCATGGGGGCCCACGGGAACGGAGGAGGGATGGGTTTCGGCGGGCGCAGGCCTGAGCCCCATGCTCCCATGGGAGGCGGCCGAGGTGGAGGCATGGGCCTCAGCCAGTACGGAGGAGGAGGAGGAGGTGGCAGGGGCAACAAGCTCCCATCCCTCCTGTCTAACCGCATGGGCGGCGGAGGGTTCCACCCCCACCAGGGCCCACACAACAACAACAACTTCCCGGCGGGAGGGAGGCATTTCGGAGGAGGTGGGGGACCCCCCCCTGGCCTACAGGCCAACCGCCAACAACAACAACAACAGCGCGGCCGCAAGAGAGTCAACCGAGTAAGTACCGAAAGAAAGTCCTCCTACTGAGTTAGGACTGCTCTACTCTCAGCCCCGCCGACACACCCCCAGGGCTTTAAGACCTGTTTTAATGATAAAACCTTCAATCCCCTCCACAAGCGGGGCAAAGCCCCCCGTATGACATGTTCAAATCTAGAACATTACCATCGGCCCTGGGTATACTGTAGCTGTCACTGTGCAATACTTTAAAACAGATGTTGCACACAGAAACAGAAATAGCTCTTATTTGTGCCATCCTCCTTGAAAACTATGTATTTCAAACTCCAGTTTGTCCCTCTTTCAGCCCCCCTCCGAGCGCTCACTTTTCTGACCCCTCAATGTCGCAACATTTCGGCTGGTCCGGGTTTTATTTGGGCCGACTATTCTGCTATTCTTTCCATCTGGAAAGGTCCCTAGTCCTAAACTATCTCACCTTTACTACCAGTTCTGTCCCATATAACGTCCTCCAGCCCTTGTGCGGTTTTAAACGCCCCCACGGAGCTAGAATACACTGCGTTTTCACCCTACATGTCGCTGTGTGGTCTGTTGTGTTGTGTTCTCCCCCACGCACATTTACCCCTTTTTTTTCTTTTCACCCTTGGGTGTCCTTAAGGATATAGGTATATGGCTAATGTTAGTGATCAGGAACGGCCTATACTGTAGAAGGATCGCTGTGTAATAATGATATATACTGTAGATTGAAGGTGATGATTCAAAGGGGACATGAAATGCTTATCTATGATAATCGGTACTAAACTGAGGCTGGTCAATCAGGCTGTTGCCAAATGCAGTTATCGGTAATGCATGCCTGTTTTAAAGGTATAGATGGTGATTTGGAATCATGATGCTGAGCCAGAAGACAATAGAGCTAAGCAGTCCCGCCCCCTGGTGATGGCGGCCTTGTTCCAGAAATGGATTCCCCATTCATTTTCCTCGTAGACCTTTAGAAAATGATCTATATAAGGCGATTACGCCGCAGACAAAGACAACTCAGCTCTTGACAAATCATGACAATAAACACACCATGTTTTGGGAAGAAAAGTTAAACCAAAAGTGTTTTTTCTTCTTGCTAATCATACTGTATATTATATGATAATATTGTGTGTGTTGTCAGGATTTGTTGAGACCCCAGTTGTCTTTGTCCGCCGCATAATCATCTTTATATAGATAATTTTAGAAAAGTCTATGAGGAAAATGAATAGGGAATCTATTTCTGGATCGAGGGCGACGCCACGAAAAGGTCGGGACTGCTCATCTCTATTGGTTTCACTCACTTAAGTATGAATATGACTAGTGCTGTACAATTAATGGAAAAGATCAACCTGTAGATTCAGACACTCGTGCAAAATCTCAATTCTAAGTGTGAAAAAGAATCACGCAGCACAAGAAAGCTGTAATATGCACTTTAGTTACTTTTGTGGTTTTGCTGAAATATAAAGATGATATTTCTGAACTGGATTCTTGTGGAGCTAAAGGGGAACTCCACCCATTTTCAACATTTTAACATAGCTTAGAGATATTGTGTGGACATGATAAAAAGTTCCTCCAATTCTGTATTTCCTAAAAAATGTAGGTCTGAAAAAAATCATTAACATGGTGAAACACATCTGATGACAGATGTATTTCACCATGTTAAGGATTTATCTTTTGGACTGCTTTTTCCTGAGAGGGTACAAATGTGAACCAAATGGACCCGCTAGGGTCCATTTGGTTCACATTTGTACCCTCTCAGGAAAATGAATGGAATTCCCCTTTAAATCAATGTTCAGGTTTGATAAAGAGTTGTGCAGCACTAATATTACTTTGGACTAAAAACAGAGATCTCCAGTGATTTGAGGTCACTATTGTCCTGTGTGTGTGTGTGTGTGTGTGTGTGTGTGTGTGTGTGTGTGTGTGTGTGTGTGTGTGTGTGTGTGTGTGTGTGTGTGTGTGTGTGTGTGTGTGTGTGTGTGTGTGTGTGTGTGTGCAGTATATGTGTGCATGTGTGCAGTATATGTGTGCATGTGTGCAGTATATGTGTGCATGTGTGCAGTATATGTGTGCATGTGTGCAGTATATGTGTGCATGTGTGCAGTATATGTGTGCATGTGTGCAGTATATGTGTGCATGTGTGCAGTATATGTGTGCATGTGTGCAGTATATGTGTGCATGTGTGCAGTATATGTGTGCATGTGTACAGTATATGTGTGCATGTGTACAGTATATGTGTGCATGTGTACAGTATACGTGTGCATGTGTGTCCGTGTGTGTGTGTGTGTGTGTGTTAGACTGACTTCCCTGTGTGTTTGGCTGCAGATCACGAAGCAGATCATCAAGCCCACCGCCGCTAAGAGGAAACCAGACACACCTGCAGCCGATGAGCCTGAATCCAAGATCAACAAGACCGAGGCTTCAGGAACGGAGGCAGCACCAGGTACTGTACACATCCATACACCCATACTGAGAGAGGTACACATCCATACATGGTACACATCCATACACCCACATCCACACAGAGAGAGGTACACATCCATACACCCATACACAGGGAGGTACACATCCATACATCCACATCCACACAGAGAGAGGTACACATCCATACACCCACATCCACACAGAGAGAGGTACACATCCATACACCCACATCCATACAGAGAGAGGTACACATCCATACACCCACATCCACACAGAGAGAGGTACACATCCATACACCCACATCCACACAGAGAGAGGTACACATCCATACACCCACATCCATACAGAGAGAGGTACACATCCATACATGGTACACATCCATACACCCATACACAGGGAGGTACACATCCATACATCCACATCCACACAGAGAGAGGTACACATCCATACATCCACATCCACACAGAGAGAGGTATACATCCATACATCCACATCCACACAGAGAGGTACACATCCATACATACACATCCATACTGAGAGAGGTACACATCCATACACCCATACTGAGAGGTACACATCCATACACCCATACACAGGGAGGTACACATCCATACACCCACATCCATACAGAGAGGTACACATCCACATCCACACAGAGAGAGGTGCACATCCATACATCCACATCTATACGGAGAGAGGTACACATCCATACATCCACATCCACACAGAGAGAGGTGCACATCCATACATCCACATCTATACAGAGAGAGGTGCACATCCATACATCCACATCCACACAGAGAGAGGTACACATCCATACATCCACATCCACACAGAGAGAGGTACACATCCATACATCCACATCCATACAGAGAGAGGTACACATCCATACATCCACATCCATACAGAGAGAGGTACACATCCATACATCCACATCCATACAGAGAGAGGTACACATCCATACATCCACATCCATACAGAGAGAGGTACACATCCATACATCCACATCCACACAGAGAGGTACACATCCATACATGGTACACATCCATACACCCATACAGAGAGAGGTACACATCCATACACCCATACAGAGAGGTACACATCCATACATCCACATCCACACAGAGAGGTACACATCCATACAGAGAGAGGTACACATCTACAGTATACATCCACATCCTCACAGAGAGAGGTACACATCCATACATCTATACATCCACATCCATATAGAGAGGTAGAGAGAGGTATACATCCATACAGTTTAGGTTTCAAATTAAAGTGCTTCTATTTACAATGATGTGAAACACTACTACTGCTACTAACTAACTACAGCTGTGTCACCAACAGCATTTCATCATTGAAAACAGAAAACTCTCTGAGTCAGACCTTTAGCTTTATGCATGCTGCGTGTCTGTTGCAACTTCAACAACAACTGATGTTATTATTGATGCTTTACTTGACTAATAAAAGTCCTGTAACCAAAATGTTATGGGTGCGACGCACCCATAATATTTTCAACTACCTGGGAAATGCTACATCCGGGCATGCATGGTATGCACATACATACATACATGCATACGGAACATGTATGCATACATACAGAACACGGATAAACCCCCACAGCCAAACACGTGAAGACATCGTCTGTCAACTCCGTGACATGAGTGGGCCAACCTGTTGGCTTTCACACAAGTTCAAACAATGAAACTCTTCATAATGGAAAGTCTACAGTATTTCACTGAGTGGGAGATAAACTCTTAAAGTGCACAGTAACCATTCAACAGCATACCTGCTGCTGAATGGTTTAAATAATGTCTTTGTCAGAGAAATGTGCGCCTTTTGTATGGTTTGCAACACCAAGCGTCACAAGATACCATCTGTGAAATACAATAGTCGGGTTGAAAAGAACGTTAAAGTCCTGCTATGTAACTTCACTTAACTATTTGACAGACTGACAGTAGAGGCTTAGTAGGTCATTTGGCTTGGGAAATAATGGAGAGAAAATACTCTGTTTGGAATTTGTACAAACAAATGATATCTATTGATGGCTTAAGGTGTTTACTTTATACCTTTCTGTACTGAACATGTTTTGCTGTTCTAAGCATTATGTTACACTTCAGCTATTGAAAACAAAAAAGCTGAAAAAAAAAATATATATATATATATATTTATTTTTATTTTTATTTTTTTTATTTTTTTTTTCAGCTTAAGATCTTTTTCTTTTTTTTAAATTGTGAAAATGTGGCGCAAATCCTTGAAGATATTCTTTTGGAGGGAAACATTTTTAACTAAATGGATTAAATAGATAATCCTGGGGGGTCCTTGGCATGAAATATGTTGAGCATCACTGACACATGAACAGATTTTTCAGAAAGTATCTAGTGTCATGAACTAGAATCTAGTGTCAGGAAATAGAATCTAGCATCAGGATATAGTGTCAGAATCTAGAAAGTAGATTATGACCTCAGAAACTAGAATCTGGTTAGTTTCTAGGACTCATCCAGAGATAAATGCGTTTAAGTTATTATCATTTAGTCATTGAATTTGTAAAGTGTGAGGTGTTTTCTGGGTATTGTAGTGCAAACACCACCTAAAGGACTTCATGAGGCGGTAGGTAGGTTAATCTGGTAGCTTAATCTGGTAGGTAGATTAATCTGATCTTATTAATAATAAAAAGCATGAAATGACTTTTGGAGTGATAAGCAGGCAACATTTTATATCAATCAGTTTTATATCAAAGGTTGTGGAAGATATTGTTAAACTAAAAAAAACAACTTTTCTCTGATATAAGTAACTATTTCACTAATATCTAAACGCTACCCCTATTATCCCTGTTACTTCTGTATAAACAAACTGTAATGACAACAGAGGTAAGGGATGTCACCAACATAATGAAATGAATGTTATTTCTTATTATTCGTCACACACTGATTTCTGATGGTCCTGTTTCCTCTCTCTACAGAGTCCATACAGAAGAACGGAGATGCCAAGGAAGCCGACACTCCAGAAGTGAGTACAGCAAAACATTCATCATTGGTAACCAGTGTTGGGTAATATTACTTAGGAGAGTAATGCCTTTACTTTACTTATGACCTCTTAGAAAAAAGTAATAATATTAACTTTGGTAATATTTTCATTTATTTTAAAAATAAATGAAAACAGTAAATGAAATTCCGCAGCTCTCTCACGTATTAGGAGGACAATATAAGTCACCAGAAAAAAATGCGTTGTTTTTGAATAATCTGTCATGGTTAAAATGGAGTTTTAAGTTATAATGGGTTTGTGTAGGAAAGAGGCAAATACGCTGAAATGAACATCAAATATCTAAATACTGAAAGGAGTAACTTATAAACTGTCTGGTGTGTTCACATGAGACCATGAGTAGACCAGGGGTCATCAAACTACGGCCCCCGGGCCGGACCCGGCCCGCCGCCCCATTTTACCCGGCCCCCTGAACAATTCCCGACGGTGGCTCTCAAAGTGGGACGTCCAGCCCCCAGCTAAATAATCACATGGACCCTTATTTAAAAAACAACAATGGACTCTCAGAGTTAAATTGAAAGAAATAAAAATAAAAATAAAAATAAATGGGGTTAAAGAGAGAGAAAGACAGTCAGCTACAAGGTCAATACTCCCCCCCCCCCAAAAAAAAATATATATATATGAAGGGGGGATAGAATGTGTTAGTAGTAGCCCACAAAATCGAAAATGTTTCAATGCTAATAAACAATAAGATTGTTCAGGCTATTATTGTGGTAATTGAACATTACAAGTAGGCTACAAGGCTTGAAAAAGACAAATTTGAGCAGACACAACCTCTCAAAGCTAAAACATGGATTGTTAGCTCAGCTCAACCAAAACAATAAATGTTTACATTTAGGCACCCCTATGATCGTCCCATTTTTTTCTGTTACAAACTGACCCGGCCCCCCATTGGGGAAGGGAAAAGTTATGTGGCCCTCGCTGGAAAAAGTTTGGCGACCCCTGGAGTAGACCATAAAAGTCTTTTTTTGAAAGTGGAATATCCCTTTAGTGTGAATTCCTCATTGTTTTTCTCCTGTAATGTTTTTGTTTTCCACAGAGCAACGCTGCTGCTGCTGCTGCAGAGCCAGAGACAGGTATGATGCTACTGCTTCTTTTTATTGAGTTATAAAAGTATTTTAGTGTTTTCTCTGTCACTGATTGAATTATATAACATTTCTTTCAAATGATAATTTCAGATTTGATTACAATTATTCAATTAATTGTTGCATGATTGAATTATATAATATTTCTTTTAAATGATGAATTCAGAGAATTAGATCTGATACAAAGTAATTAAATCATTTCCAGTCTGTGCTCACAGTGTAATCTCAGTGGTTTATGGTCTGTTGGATGACAGTACTTTGAAAATGTCACTTCATGTAAAAGGAAAAAAAATCTGAACATCTGCTTGGAAGTATTTGACACAGACACACAGTATTTCTACTTGCAAAAAACTGTCCTTTTAATTAGATCATGTCCCAAAAAATCTGGTCTTTTTTGACACCTCTCGGGTCTGCAAGAGGCCTCAAATGAAATCCCTATAAACTTTGTCATTGGCTAACAAATAGTCCCGACGGGAGTATTTGACAGGTGGAGTCACATGTGGAGGTGGTGGAGAGGAGGACTATGATCTATAAAGGTCCAATGCAGTCCAATGGTTGTCATAGATACTAGATACTGTATATTCAGGAGGTGATCTAAATCTAATAATGAAGAGGTCTAAGAAAAAGATGGAAAGGGTCCTAAAAGACAAATCATTATTAACTCTCTCAGTGCCAGTGCCCTTTTTCATATTTTTGGAGGTCGCCAGTGCCAGCGATTTTCATCTAAAACTCATATTTCATATTTCGGTCCATGTTTCCCGACGGACAAGTTAGTTGACGGACACACACTTTTGGTTCCGGGTTGGTCCGTCCCTTATTATGGTCTAGCAATGGTCGCTGCGGTCGCTGCTAGCTGCTGTTAGCATGGGGATCGTATTAAACCGGCGCCGGTAAGTAACGACCAAACGCGTAGCGTAACGTCAGCGGCATCAGTTGTTACTGTAAATCATAATGATAACGGGTGACGTAGATCCATTTCCACGGCACGAAAACTGTTAACATAGACAAACACAAGATGATGATGTCATCAAGATGTGTTTCACCATGTTACCATGATTTATTTCAGACCTCCATTTCTAGGAATCACAGAATGGGGGGAACTTTTAAATTATGTCCAGTCCACACAACATCTCTAGTAACGTATAATAATAAATAAAATGGGTTGAATTCCCCTTCAATGAAGTAATTGATCAGTATATCCACTACCTCTCCAGCTCCATCTGAGGACAAGAAGAAAGCTCAGACCAAATGGAGCAGCGGTCAGGAGAGAAACTCCAAGCTGAGGAGAAAGAGAGGCTACGTGGAAAGGTCAGAGGTCATGGGTTAACAGGACATACTGTTTACTGTTCATGTTGATCATAATGATCAATATGGATCTTTATCACAAATAACTGATTAGACCAGTGGTTTTCAACCTTTTTGACTCCAGGGACCACCATTTATTCAGCATTTGAGCCACGGACCACCATTTGATGACCATTTCACTTTAAAGACCTAAAATTAAAGAATTATTTTGGTTTTGTCCACAATTCCAGGCTGGATTTTGCAGACAAAACAGTGTAGACTTCTTAATTAAGTGGTGCTAATTCAGATGGTGAATGTTTTAACTCTTGAGAGTGTGAAAATGAAACCAAATGGACCCGCAAGGGCCCATTTGGTTTCATTTTTACATTCTCAAGTTACAACTTTCCATCATTTAGCCTGGGGACCACCTGGAACCTTCTCAAGGACCACTGGTGGTCCCCGGACCACCTGTTGAAAACCCCTGGATTAGACATCAACCGATGTGATATCATCAGTATCTGGGCCCCAAATATGGCTTTAATTCATGTATCAGAGGTCTGTTATGGAGCCACTGATCCACCTGTTAACTGATCCTAGAGGGATACAGTCTGTAATGTGTACGACATGCTATCAGTCAGGGCTTGACACTAACACTTGCCCGCTTGCCCGGGGCAAGTAAAAAAAATGGTGGGGCAAGTGAAGACTGCTACCTGGTTGCCCGATCGGGCAAGTGTGCAACATAGTGCACCATAACACAACACAAGATAAATTTGTCTCGAAGGCAGTCATTGCACTCTGCCTCTGTGTCTTTCCCTGTCCACAATTCCAGGTTGGATTTGGCAAACAAAACAGGCAAATTAACACATCAAAATGACCATTAATCTTCTACAGTGTAGACCTGGGCTAATTAAGATGATGAATTTTAACTCTTGAGAGTGTAAAAATGAAACCAAATGGACCCGCAAGGGTCCATTTGGTTTCATTTTTACGTTCTCAAGAGTTACATCTGGTTAACCAACTTAACTGGGGACCACCTGGAACCTGGGGGCAAGTGAACATGACCTGAGGGCAAGTAGAACCTGACTTGCACTTGCCCGATGGGCAAGTGCCTCAGAGACCTTAGTGTCAACCCCTGAGACAACACAACATACAGTATGTGGAAACTAAACCCCTTATCCCCAACATCTTTGCGCTGTTTTAATATTTTGAAAATAATTCAAGGTGCCAACTTACTGTATATTGACACGTTGTGAGCTTGTAGATTTGCCATTTGAACTATTGAAAACTATTGTTGACTATTATGAACTATTGGAAACTGTTATTGACTACTATGACAAAGAAGTTAAGGGGTTTAAGGGGTCGGGATGAGGGGTTTAGTGGTGACGAAAATCTAGACCCAAGAATACAGAACGGCTCACTAAGGTACAACATGCAAGAAAATGGTATAAGTACAACAATAAAAGTATATACAGGTACTTTTACCTGTGGCACAACGATCAGTCAAGTCACTGCACTGTTGAGTTCTTTGGATCCTCCACAACACAGCTGTGAGATATAGCAGAAGATATTAATTCTTCTGCCCTTTTATTAATGACCTGTACACCTGTAACTCTGCACTCTTTAGCGGTTTAACATCCTATTATTAGGTATTTTCTTCCCCCTGAGTTTCTGTTGGTAAGGCTGTACCTTTGTTACAGGACTGGGCGGCTGGTTCCAGGCATGAATTTACTAAAAAGGTACATTTGTAATATTAATTGTAATATTAATTATTATTTGACCAACTCACTACTTTTGAAGATGCACTGAAAAGTGGTGAAGTGGTCCTTTTTAATAGGTTACCATTTCCTTAAAGTTTACATGTTAAACACCACAAACATGCCTTCTAAGACATTTGCTAATTATTATTATTATTATTAAATCAATAATGCATCATCAAAGTTGTGGTGCAGTTAATTGCAGTTTGAGGGTCCAAAGCTGAGAGTCACTATTAGCACTGCACAGGATAACCAACAATAGTTTTGCCTAGTGAACAACGCCACCTGCTGGACAATCTGGGAACTTGGGAACTCTTGTGAACACTTCACAGCTATGCAGTCAGAGAAGTCAGACTAATATTGTACACTGAACGCTAAAGAGTCTGACTAATGGTCTGGATGCTTCTAAACACTGTGGCTGATTAGATTTACAATAAAAAAGGCCTACAAAGTTCAACAATTAAAATACGCACAATCCTGCACTTGAAATCCAGGTCCTGAAAATGTTAGAAAATTGTGCTATTCAACAATCTGTCTCAAGACGTGTGTTGTGTGTCTTGGTGTTGTTTTTGTGTTGGTTTGTTTCTTGTTCTTCACTATTTATTATGCGTAATAACTCATCAGCCGTGAATGCACTAAACGTCAACACACTGCTTCATCATTTTCTGTGTTTCAAAATGAGCGAACAATCGCATAATACGCGCAATTTGGAAATATTCAAATTTGAAAGATTCAAACTGGATCTATGCACTGACACAAATTCTGCTTTTTTTTTTTTTTACCACCCTGACACTGCTTTATATACCAAAACAGATCAACATGTGTATTTAAATCCTGTCCCTCTCTCCCCAGCGTGTCGACTATTAGTGAATAATTGCGTCGCGATTTGAAAATATTCAGATTTGAAAGATCCTTCCCCTGACACAAATTCTGCTTCTTTTTTTTTTTTACCAGCCTGACACTGCTTTATATTTCTAAAACAGATCAACATGTGTATTAAAGGGGAAATTCACCCATTTTCAACATTTTTTTCTGAGAGCGTACAAATGCATTTGGTTCCATTTGTACGCTCTCAGAAAAAGGAAGCGTCTACAGAAATCCATTAACAAGGTGAAAATACATCTTGATGATGTCATCAAGATGTTTCACCATGTTAGTGGTTTTCTTCAGACCTCCATTTCTAGGAAACACAGAATGGGGAAACGTTTTTATCATGTCCACCCAACACCTCTTGGGTATACTAATGACATATTAGAATGTGGAAAATGGGTGGAGTTCCCCATTAAAATCGTGTCCCTCTCTCCTCCACCCTGTAGAGCCATGTTCGCCTGCTTGCTGTGTAAGTTCCGATCCTTCTATAAAGAAGACCTGATGACTCACCTGAAGAGCAGCTTCCACGACGCTCACCTGAAGTTTGTCATCAACAGGATGTCCAAACCCACCACAGACTTCCTACAGGTCAGACAGCATGGCAATCTACATCTACAGCAGTGGGTTTTCCCTCATGCCAGGGACCACTATTAGCCCCACAGACCCAGAAACTAAAGATTTATTTTGCTTTTGTCCACAATTCCAGGCTGTATTTGGGGAAACAAAACATTCAAACATACAGATCAGAATGACCATTAATCTTCTACATTCTCTGGAGGCTGGCTGGATTTGGGACACAAATGGAATTGAAGACAAAAGCAAAAGAAATCTTAATTTTTGGGGTCTGTGGGGCTAAAATGTGGCTGAAGTTCTGAAGCTTAGTAAAATAAAAGCTTTGGGAGGGAGTGAGGATATAGGATATAACGATATCAATAAAGGAAATAGGATAGAAAGTCTGAGGAATTCTACAGCAAATTTTAAAGAGGATATAACATGGATTCCTAAAATTGTTTTTAATACTTACTAGCATATTGTATGTCCCTCAAGCCTTTTTCTAATGATTTGAGCCTCAAACACCACTGATATAACCAGTTTTTGTCATTTCATTAGCTGCAGTACCACAATGTCCTGAGGTGGTGGGGGCACTAATATGCAGGATATTTTATAGTAGTCATTATAATACTACTATAATACTAGATGCTAGATAAAACCAGACTTGTTGTTCCATGTCAACTTGGAAAATCAACAATGGTGGACATTATAAACAAAGTGGAAATGTAAATGTGGAACTGAAGACTGAAGGAGAGCAGGAATTATACAAATCAGGATGCATTGATGACATCATTATGAGGACAAAACCAAACCAGCTGTTCCTGAGAGCAATATGTGATATGAAGGAATGAATGTTCAATCTAGCTAATTTGTGGGGACATAAAACACACATGGGAGCACCAAAAAAACACAAAACAAATTAACACTCCGTGCCTTTGCAGTAGAGCTACATCCCGCTTATCATTATCAAATAATAGTTATGACCGGTGCCGTTTAGGTTGATCTACGTCACGCTACGTTGCTCACCGTCGTCTGTTTGATACGATCCTAATGATAACGGCAGTGAGCAGCGATCGCCTCCTGCTAGCAGAGGGAACCAAATCAGAGACGGACCAACCAGAACCGGAAGTGTGTCGCCAACTAACTTGTCCGACGGGAAACATGGACCGAAATATGACATATGACTTCTAGATGAAAATCGCTGGCACTGGCTACCTAAAAAAATATATGAATAAGTGCTGGCACTGAGAGTGTTGAATTTCATGTTATGTCCCCTTTGTTTATTATTTGTTGTAGGAGTATATTCTGGACAAGTGTAAGAAGACAGAGCAGAGGACGCTGCAGCTGTCCAACCACAGCGCTTCCATCTGCCAGTTCTACAAAGACCAGGACCTCACCAGAGGTAACGTTTCAACCCTTTACAAAGACCAGGACCTCACTAGAGGTAACGTTTCAACCCTTTACAAGGACCAGGACCTCACTAGAGGTAACGTTTAAACCCTTTACAAAGACCAGGACCTCACCAGAGGTAACGTTTCAACCCTTTAGACCAGGACCTCACTAGAGGTAACGTTTCAACCCTTTAGACCAGGACCTCACTAGAGGTAACGTTTCAACCCTTTAGACCAGGACCTCACTAGAGGTAACGTTTCAACCCTTGACAAAGACCAGGACCTCACTAGAGGTAACGTTTCAACCCTTGACAAAGACCAGGACCTCACTAGAGGTAACGTTTCAACCCTTTACAAAGACCAGGACCTCACCAGAGGTAACGTTTCAACCCTTTAGACCAGGACCTCACCAGAGGTAACGTTTCAACCCTTTATGACCTATAAGACCAGGACCTCACTAGAGGTAACGTTTCAACCCTTTACAAGGACCAGGACCTCACTAGAGGTAACGTTTAAACCCTTTATGACCTAGAACGCCTTTCGCTGTTCTAAGCATTACTTTAGCTATTGAGTATCACAGAAAAACTAGAATCTAGCCACAGAAACTAGAATGTAGCGTCAGGAACTAGAATGTAGCGTCAGGAACTAGAATGCAGCTTCATGAACTAGAATCGAGCGTCAAGAACTAGATCGAACATCAGATACTAGAATCGAGTGTAAGAAACTAGAATTGCGTGTCAGAAACTAGAATTGCGTGTCATAAACTAGAATGTAGCATCAGAAACTACAATCTAGTGTCAGGAACTAGACTCTCTTGTCAGAAACTATAATCTCTTGTCAGGAAATAGAATCTATTTTGTGTGTCTGTGGTAAAAATGTAATTTTGATGATAATTCTGAAGTGACTGTTCTGTTGTGTAGACATAGGCATGGAACACTTCATGAAGAAGTCTTCTCTCCTCTCCTCTCCTCTCCTCTCCTCTCCTCTCCTCTCCTCTCCTCTCCTCTCCTCTCCTCTCCTCTCCTCTCCTCTCCTCTCCTCTCCTCTCCTCTCCTCTCCTCTCCTCTCCTCTCCTCTCCTCTCTGTAGACATAGGCATGGAACACTTCATGAAGAAGGTGGAGGCTGCTCACTGTTCAGCCTGTGACGTCTTCATCCCCATGCAACACCACCTGATCCAGGAACACATGAGGTCCCCAGACCACAACTACAACCGAAAGGTGAAAGAATATGGGACTCGTGCTGGGTGGTATAAAAGAGAACCATGTCCTGATGGCAATAGTTTATTGCAGGGATTTTCAACCTTTTTCATGATACCAGGATATTCAGGATTTTCTGAATATTCAGCGTATTCCGAATTTGATCCACGGATCACCATTTGATGACATTTTAGCTCCACAGACCCAGAACTAAAGACTTTTTTTTTGCCCACAATTCTAGGCTGGATATCAGAAACAAAACAGTCAAACATAGATTAACAATGACCATTAATATACACCCCCTAATTATGTATTTTTAACTCTTGAGAGCGTAAACATGAAGGTTTCATTTTTACGCGCTCAAAGAGTTACACCTGGTTAACCAACTGTCTGTCAATTAACCTGGGGACCACCTGGAATCCTCTCAGGGACCACTGGTGGTCCTCGGATCACCCCTGCGTTATTGTATCAAGATCAATTTCGCAAATCCCATTCAACCAAGTAAAAAAAAATATATGATTCCAGTATGGAGCACTAATTCTTGAGTCTTATATTGGCATGTAGAATTATACCTGTAGGTATAGTAGAGAGACTCCACGAGGACGCATTAATATAACTGATAAAAGTTGTTTTTTTGTTTTTGACATTTTGAATAACTTATCTTTTGTATTTCCAAAGGGCATGATGGAGCAGTCTAAGAGAGATAGTCTGTCTGTCGCTCGCAGCATCCTCAACCACAAGGTCATCGCACAGAAGTTGGAGACTTTCCTAAAGGTATGCACAGCATGTACAGCTATGCATTGTTGTAAACCAGTGGTTTACAGCCTTTTTATATACCAGGGCCCACTATTTATTCAGCATTTGAGCCACAGACCATTTTTACCCCCTCAGACCCCCAATTTAAAGATTGCTTTTGCTTTTGTCCACAATTCCAGGCTGGACTTGAGAAACAACACAGTCAAACATACAGATCAAAATGACCATTAATCTTCTACATTCTATAACTGTTAGACATCAGATGATTAATATTTTAACTCTTGAGAGTGTAAACATGAAACCAAATGGACCCGCAAGGATCCATTTGGTTTTATTTTTAGACTCTCAAAGAGTTACATCCATCATTTAGCCTGGCCCCTCCCCCTACCACCCCTCCACTGCTGTGATACGTCACATCATTTGGAGCCACGCCCACCCTGAAAGGGTGACTCCTCCCCCCCTCCAGGCCACTGTGGGTAACAAATTAGTCCAGGGTTTCTGTTTTCGCACAACTTGGTCCGAAAACGAAAGCCTGGGTGTCGAGGCTACCCCTACCATAAAGCAGTTAAAGTTTAACAGGCATTATTACATCTTGTTTCACTCTGCAGGGGGAGAATCCCTTCGCCGACAACCAAGACGACCAGGTGGACCCCATGGAAGAGTCCATAAACATGGACGTGTCTGAAGCGGAGACGACGACCACCACCACCAATCACAGCCAGGCAGAGGCGGAGCCTAGCAAGGCGGAGCCTCCTGTGGAGGCGGGGCCTGTGGAGGAGGAGGCGGGGCTTCCTGTCGAGGCTGAGGAGGCGGAGCCTGAGGAGAAGCCCCAGGAAGAGGACCAGCAGGAGGAGGAGGGTGGTGACAGGACGGAAGCAACAGCAGCAGAGAGCGTCCCGTCGGAGGTAAGGGTGGGACCAGGGAAGGGTTATCCAATGCAGGGCTTGACACTAACACTTGCCCGCTTGCCCGGGGCAAGGAAAAACAATCAGTGTTGGGAATATTACTATACCTTGTTAATGTATTACTTATTACTTATTACCTTCATTTTAGAGCAATATATACTTAAAAGAAAAATGTTGTACAAAATATACAATTAAATATTTAGTGTCACTATTAATCAAATATTGTGTAGGCCAGTGGCATAGCTACAATAAAGAAAGCGCACTTGGCTATCTGTGAAATCCATATGAAATCAACTTGAAAAAATGTCCTCCTGAATAAATAATTTGATGACAAATTGAAAATAAAATAAGTAATTATTTACCTTCTGCAGTTGTCAAGAAAATTTCACAAGAACATTTTCAATGAGACAGATTGACAGAAAGTAATATTGAAAGTAATGCAGTAATGCAGAAAGAAAAGTATAATATATTAAATTGTTTTTGTTAAGTAATATATTTATATTACAAGTTACTGCATTTTGGTAATATATTATGTAATATATTGAGTTACGTAGTGCACATGTCCCAACACTGAAAACAATGGTGGGGCGAGTAAAGACTGCTACCTGGTTGCCCGATCGAGCAAGTGTGCAACTTAGTGCACTATAACACAACACAAGATAAATTTGTCTTGAAGGCAGTCATTGCACTCTGCCTCTGTGTCTTTCCCTGCTTTCTAGCTATCTCTACCTATCTCTCTCCCAGGTCCATTTGGTTCCAAACTATCATTTTGCTGGGGTCAGGGACCACTGGGTCTGTGACCACTATGGGCTAATTAAGATGAATTTTAACTCTTGAGAGCGTAAAAATGAAACCAAATGGACCCGCAAGGGTCCATTTGGTTTCATTTTTACGCTCTCAAGAGTTACATCTGGTTAACCAACTTAGCTGGGGACCATGTGGAACCCTCTCAGGGACCACTGGTGGTCCCCGGACCGCCTGTTAAAAACCCCTGGTTTAAAGCACCCAAGTAGGAAGTAAACTTAAATGCAAAATTTACAATATTTTTGGGGGGGCAAGTGACCATGACCTGAGGGCAAGTAGAACCTGACTTGCACTTGCCCGATGGGCAAGTGCCTCAAAGACCTTAGTGTCAACCCCTGCAATGGGTACGTTGGGCCCAGGCCCAGGGGCCCCTGAGCCAGGCGGGCCCTGACGTTTAGTGCCTGCGTGATGTAAATAACAAAACGTTCAATCATACACATCAATGCAGCCTGAAAACATCAGCCAGTCTTTCTGACATGAACAAATTAATGAATAGACTTACATAATCATGAAAAAAAAACAATTTTAAACCTGGCGATTCGATACAGAATAGAATATAATGGCATTAAGAATTGCGATGTATTGGCATATCGATTTTTGTTTTCCCCCCACCCCTAGTCGAAGGCCGTAGTGGTGGAGGACGGCGAAGGGACGGAGGGAGAGATGGAGGCACCGCCAGCGGAGGAGGAGGAGGAGGAGGTTAGTGGATGTAGTTATGTAGCAGAATCTAGTTTAGTGAACAGGTTTCATGTTCTATGAACGCTATGGGACATGGGGAAAGCGGTTTACAATCAGCCATAGACATCATGGAAAATGTGTTGAGGTCAGGACTCTGCACATTTGGGCAACTATCTATGGGTGTTTTTAGCCCAAGAAATGTTTTTTGGGCAAAACTAATGCTGGAATAATGGATTCAGAAGCATGAAAAAACCCTAATTTGACATGTCACATATGCCACTTAAAGAATGATATATATTTTTAATTACATTATATGGGATGTTGTGGGTATTTTCTGGACAGAAAAATAAAAAGTAAACCACTCTTTCCATGTTCCATACGGTTCATAGAACAGAAAAAAAAAACAAACATGGTTTACAAAAATCTTCACGAAACGTTCATTTAAATACCCAATGACATACACTAGGTGGCCTAGGTTGACCAGACAGTGGCCTTGTGGTTAGAGTGTCCGCCCTGAAACTGGGAGGCCGGGGTTCGATTCCCGGTCGGGTCATACCAAAGACTGTAAAAATGGGACCCAATGCCTCCCTGCTTGGCACTCAGCATCAAAGGGATGGATTGGGGGTCAAATCAACTAATGATTCCCCAGCGCGGCGCACGCTGCACTCCAAGAGATGGGTCAAAAGCGGAGAACTAGTTTCACTGCGGTAACGTGAGTGACTAATCTTGACGACTTTGACTTGACTTTGACTAGGTGGCGCCACAAGCAGCAGCAGCAGCAGCTGAGGGCGAGGAGGAGGAGGAGGAGGTGACGGAGGGAGAGATGGAGCCGCCTGTAGCAGCAGCAGCAGGGGTGGAGGAGGAGGAGGAGGAGGACAACGGGGACTGTGGAGAGGAGGAAGGAGAGTTTGCTCCAGAGATGGTGGAGGAGGAGGGTGACGGCGTTATGGAGGATGGGGAGGAGGGGGAGGAGGATCTAGGAGTGGAGGGGGTGGTGGATGAGGAGGTGGAGGAGGAGGAGGAGCGGCAGGCATTAATGAGGCAATGTGAGGAAGGCTTCGGCTTCGACGGCTGTGAGGAGGAGGAGGAGGAGGAGGCAGTAGAACATTACCTGGAGGAGGACGAGGACGAGGTGGACGAAGGCATCGTGGCCACGGAGGCCGAAGACGACATCCTACGGAACGACGTCGGCGAAGACGACGATGATGACGACGATGATGATGGAGTGGTGGTGCTAGACTAGAGCGAACGATTTTTAAAAAACCCGCGATTTCACGATTTAACCCCAAAAATAGCATGCGTTCGTGCCTGAACACCTGCTATTTTTCAATAAAACTTAAAAAACAAAAAACACCCCCTGCGTAGAGAATGGGTTAAACGTCAGTGTGATTTTTCTACTTTTTTATGTTTTATTTTAATGCTGTTGGAATAACCCCGCCCCCCCTTCTCCCCAGGTTTCTCACACAAAGTAATAGCCGCAATGCAACTGCAGATTCTTTTGGAATTGGAATTGAATCTATAGAGTTGCAATTCCATCCATTGACTCCCTCATTACAAGACATTTCATCTGTGATCTACTTGTATTAAACGACGTCAAACTCACCAACTTCGCAGCTGTAGAGAAAGCTTGAATTATCACAACGCTGAGGAAGACCACACAGGTCGAAACGCGTTCGTTGCTGTACACTAATACGAGGTAAATAAAGAACATTAGAAAGGACATTTAATGAGTGCTGGCATTTTCTCTGTTTTCTACGTATATCTCTGAGCCTTGCACCTGGAAGGATATTTTTTAACATGGAGTGTTGCGGGTTGTCTGCTTCGGCAGCTCTGCTTGTTTTCAAAGCTTGAATTATCCTCTTTGGATCTGCAAAGCTTTTGTGCCATATGAATCCACCGTAGACATGTTATGTTATGAGCTACTTTCTGTCCAAAGTATTCTTCAACAAACATCACCGGGCTGCCATCTTGAAAACAAGACCTGTGGGAGCGTGCTTGATAAATACACCAACACACACACCTCTACACACCTCTACAGCTGCAAAGTTGGTGAGTTTGACGTTGTTTAATACACCAACACACACCTCTCTACACACCTCTACAGCTGCAAAGTTGGTGAGTTTGACGTTGTTTAATACAAGCAGATCACAGATGAAATGTCTTGAAATGGGGGAGTCAATGGACTGAATTGTAACTCTAGATTCAATTCCAATTATCAAAGAATCTAGAGTTGAATTGCGGCGAACAAAGTAATACGCCTGGGAATCATGTATACCTTTTATTCTTTGTCAAGATAAGATTTGTGCCTTTTGTTTTTCGACTCTTTATCTTTGTTGAAATTTCACGGTTAGTTTAGTTTAGTTTTTAGACTCGTCAAAAGTGGTGAGAAATGCTGCTTATGTTTTTCATCATTCACGGATGAGTTTCTTTCTCCCGTTTCGGCCGTTGCTGGTCTTAAATTGTTATCATGATATTATCATCGGTCACCTCTGTGCGTGTAACTGCTGTCCCAGATGTCTTTTCAAATGTTTTCCCCTTTTCTGGTCACACACACACACACCCCTCCCGACATGTGAAGAAGGTTTCAAACCGGAGCTCATGGAGCCAACTAACCGGTCATCCAGCAGACAGACAGACAGACACACAGAGCTATTGGAGAAGATTCACAGGGAAAACGAGTATTTTAATCTCCTGGAACAGTCGTGCACAGACAGACAGACAGACAGACAGACAGACGGAACCCAGTGGCGGTCAGTGTTAGCGTTAAAGGAGAATTCCACACCAAAACACATTGGGAATCCATCTTGGTTCCTGTGACTAGCCGACCTCAGCCCCTCTCTACCACAGCAGTTTCTAGGATGGACGTTACCAAAGCAGCAGTCTTAACGGTGATTGGTTCATATGAACCCCTAAGAATATTTGGGAAAGCAGACGATGTTGGGGTCGAAGTGATTGACATGGCTGTTGGATTTCCAACGGGCACAAACAGCCCCAAAGGCAGGGAAGCCAGTCCTTGGATCACAGGGAAAGAATAAGCTAGTATTTTTTTTTTTAAGATCCTGATTCAGGGCTGAGCCAGGCTATCCTTTGACATGATACATAATGTCCTTGATTTCTGTCATAGATGCCCCCATTTTCTACATTTCACCCTGAGGTCCTCCTCCCTCCAATGCAGTTTGCATTGCTGCAGGTTGTCTTTATTCTAATGCAGGTATTTTAGTAGCTCCAAACTTATTTTGTTTTCACACATCACATCAAACAATACACTACAAGATATTTTGGGCCACTACATAAAAGAGTGACATAAAACTCATGCGTTAGTATCGGTATACTATTAAAATGTGATTTGAGGAGAAAATAGAATTTTGTAGCTCCAACAATACCCACATTAGAACAAAGACGATCTGCACCAACCTGCACCAATGCTGCTGTGTGAAAAGGAAAAGTAGAAAAGTAGAAAAAGTAGAAAATCTATGACAAAAATCAAGTGCAATATATGTCACAGCGATGAAGGCAGATGGATGCCGATGTGTTTTGGTGTGTAATTCTCCTTTAACACAATCTTCATCTCACCTTGTGTTAAAGAATGTGACAGTGTTTGACTTCAGGTCTGGTGGGAACAGCAGTGGGAACAGAAGACCAATTGTTTTGACTCTTTGAGTACAAATAAACATCTTGTTGAATACACTGATGTTTTGTTGAGAACTTTCTTCCTTTTCCTCCTGTGAAATGAGTTATTACTAACGGCTCGTTAGTTACTCTTACTCATGTTACTCGTTACTAACGCACGCAAAGCGATCGGGTCGCGGTCGTCGACCAAAGGCCATCTCTCCGACGTGCACCGATTGGCTGGTTGGGTGAAGAAGCGACGGTGACGTAACTAAGAGATCTCTGGAAGTATTTCTTTGGCAAGTTGGCACTCTACCAAGTGCAGATCTATTTTTTTCCCTTTAAATAATCCGGTTAAGTGAATGGGAAATTTGTCTTGACCAAAAACAACTTAAGGCTTACCTGAAAAAGTCCCAGATGTACAATATACGCAGGTGGACGCCGACAGTGTGGCAAAATAAATCTCCTTTCTGGCCTTGACATCCCAAACCCACCAGTACAAGTTACAACAGCAAGAAGAGAAACTTGCTTTATAGACCTGCGCAGTGACGTCACCGCCCCAGTTCCAGAAGTGTTTTCAATAATGTATACAATTCAAATCATGATGACACACACAATCTTTTGGGACCATCAAATAATTTCTAAGATGAAAAATGAAACAAAGTGTTGTATCCTGCCGTTTTCTACTTCTTTCTAATTAGATATTATATGATGTGATGATCCGAGTTGGCTCTGTCCACGGCGAAATCGTCTTTATATAAATTATTTTCGAAAAGTCTATGAGAAAAAAATGAATGGGGAAAACACTTCCAGAAAAGAGTTCCCCTTTAATCGTCGAGGGGCGGATGAATGTGGACACAGATTATGATCAATCCTTTGATCAACTAAATCCTAGACACCAATCCCCAGAGGTCAATACAATATTTACAAGATATTCACACTAAATTGACTTGTTTTATCGAGACCAATCAACAGATGTTCTTTATTCCAGCAACAAACACAAGATTTGAGAGGAGTCTCAGCAACAGTTTCTGTCATAAGATCTGCTATTTGACAGACAACTAACCCTAATGAAAAAACACTATTGAATCACTACTCATTCAATAGTGTTTTTGCTATTGCGGTTGATAGTGATTTGTGTAATGTAGAGAAATACTTTCACTACTTAATCACTACTGGTATTACTACACATTTCCTATTCAAATCACTACCTGGCTGATACTTAACTACTTCAGCCTCACTATTGGCTTTTTGGAAAGAACTATACAATTACTATATTTTCGAATTACTACAAAATGCTTAGACATTTACTGCTTTATCTCTACACAATCCCTATAGCATTGTGTAGTAATTCAGCAGTAAATGTATAGTGATTGTATAGTTCTTTCCAATAAGCCAATAGTGAGGCTGAAGTAATTAAGTGGCATCCAGGTAGTGATTTGAATAGAATTATGTAGTAACCACTACGTTTGGACATATTCAATGTATCTTTGCTCATGCATCCAAACACAAAAGTCCTATTTGATTGCATTAACCCATTGTGTGACCCTCGATTCTGATTATACAGTAGTTCCTTATTATTGCAGCAACATTCTAGCTTTGAACTATGTTAAGTGCACTCTGTCGCCCACTGTGCCACCTGATCTGACAGACTACCATTCACTTTGTGCCTCTGTTTTTGTTTTCACTTCTGACTACTCTGCAGACCTCCACAGTCACCTCCGAGGACAGCATTGGCAGTGCTGGGAGCTGGACTACAGTACTGGACTGTAAGTAACATGTTGAGGAGGTTTCATTTTGCTGGAGAATTTCCATTTTTTGCTATTTTGCTTCCTAAACATGTTTTCTTTCAAACTAATTCAAAATAGACATTCCAAATACAAATTTAGGTGTAGACTATTTAGTAGTTTATACAGTTTTTTATCCATTGACAGTCATTGTCCCTCATTGGGACAAAAAATCTCCAAAAAAGAAACAATTTAGACTTCCAGGCTTTATCCGACCTTGATTTACTGTGCCAAAATGCATGCAAATTAGGGCATATGATGCCTAATTTCTAGCCTGACCTCAGTCTGAATTGTTATTTTGTTTCACTTCAGCAGTGGCTCAGGGGTAGAGTCACCGGATGATGGTAACCACAAGGTTGCTGGTTCGATCCCGGGCTCCTGCAGAGTTAGTGTCAAAGTGTCCTTGAGCAAGACACTGAACCCCTAATTGCTCCTGATGTGCTAGTAGGTGCCTTGCATGGTTTCCACTGCCATCAGTGTATGAATGTGTGTGAATGGGTGAATGTGATGCACATCTATGTAAAGCGAAGCGCCTTGGATAAAGGCGCTATATAAATGCACCATTCATTATTCTTGAACCACAGGGAAAAAATAAGGTATTTTTTAAGGTGCTGACTCAGGGCTGATCCAGGCTACCTAATTTCCATATTCACTCACAATTTCAGTAATATTGTAATACAAAAAAGTGTTTAAAAAAAGTCTTATAAGTAATCAACCTATCAACTGAATAAGTTTCACTATGATAGATATTCTTATTCATGTTTTACTGTATTATAATGTATTCATCGGTTTTCAACAGGTGGTCCGGGGACCACCAGTGGTCCCTGAGAGGGTTCCAGGTGGTCCCCAGCTCAGTTGGTTAACCAGATGTAACTCTTGAGAACGTAAAAATGAAACCAAATGGACCCTTGCGGGTCCATTTGGTTTCATTTTTACACTCTCAAGAGTTAAAATATTCATCATGCGAATTAGTCCAAGTCTACACAACTAGAAGATTAATGGTCATGGACAGAAGCAAAAGAAATCTTTAGTTTTGGGGTCTGTGGGTCTAAAAATATCCTCAATTGGTGGTCCGTGGCTCAAATGCTGAATAAATGGTGGGCCCTGGGATGAAAAAGGTTGAAAACCCCTGATCTACAGTGTCTCAAAACGAGTATCGACATTGACCACCAGGCGGCACTAGAGTGCCTTTGTTTCTATGGGTAGTCCTACATTACTACTTGAAACTACTATGAAGTTACTTTCACTAGTTTAAATGGAGATATACCACTCGGTTTCCTTCTTGGACTCTTATTGGTCAGAATGATATGTTTAGCGGGTTTCAACGAGAGGTTCGGGGACCACCAGTGGTCCCTAAAGGGGTTCCAGTGGGGGTCCCCTGCAGCTAAATGATGGATATCATATTAGTGACCCAGAATTGTCCTCCTGACCTGCATAGACGCTTATAGTCTTTATGTTACACTCGAGAGATCTATGTAAATTAAATGTAACTAAATGGACCCATATGCGTTAGCAGGGTTGAATAATTTGCAATAAGTCAACAAAATTAGTCAATATCGAAGAATTGTTACAATTATTTATTATTAGTAGTATTTACTGCTATTACTATTTTCCTGTTAGGCCTATACAGTGTCACTTTGGAACCAATCAATCAATCAATCAATCAATCAATCAATCAATCAATCAATCAATCAATCAATCAATCAATAATGCAGCGTGCCGTGCAGGAAAATCTTATCTAACGATTCAGGATTCCTTCACGGTCTGAGAGGCCAAATGTCACCAAATGGTGGTCCGTGGCTCAGAGGTCAATGGACCTGATATGAAAAGGGTTGAAATCAATAACTATGGACATGGTTTAGAGTAGAGTTTAGTTCTATGTAACTTCGCTGCTCCTCCTCAACTCAACCTCCTTCTATTTGTCACTGAAACGATTGCATAGTATTGCGCGAGCTCACTGCAGCGTTGCCAGAGTATGTGGAGGAAATAAGCAACCAGTCTGTCGACTAGTAGCCTCGACACCCAGGCTTTCATTTTCGTTCGCCTTGCGCGAAAACGGAAAGCCTGGACTAACGCGCGTTGGAAAGTGGCCTTGAGGGGCGTGTCAACCTTCCGGGGTGGGCGTCACTCTAAATGATGTGACGTAGAACAGCAGTGGACGGGCGCGGGAGGGGCCGGAGATGACGACACGTTAGTGAGATCAAATCAGAGCGCAGCACTTCCGCCGTGTGGATCCCACGACATCCCCGCCCCCCAAGGCCAAAATCATTGAGGGCTAGACCAGGCTAGTCGACTAGTGACACCACGGTCACCGGCTATAAACCTCCAGGGCGAAGTTGCTAATGATGCTCTGTAGAGGGAAGTCTGTAGTTATTCAGCCTTGGTCCGCAGGCCGCAGGCTTACTCATCTGCAGAGAGTCTGTTGCGGTAGTGTCCGTTGGAACCTCTGCTGAGAATAGTCTACAGCAGTGGTTTTCAACCTTTTTGACTCCAGGGACCACCATTTATTCAGGATTTGAGCCACGGACCACCACTTGAGGACATTTTAGCCCCACAGATCCCACAACTAAAGATTTCTTTTGCTTTTGTACATCTTCTAGTTGTGTATACTTGGGCTAATTCAGATGATGAATATTTTAACTCTTGAGAGTGTAAAAATGAAACCAAATGGACCCGCAAGGGTCCATTTGGTTTCATTGTTACGTTCTCAAGAGTTACATCTGGTTAACCAACTTAGCTGGGGACCACCTGGAACCCTCTCAAGGACCACTGGTGGTCCCCGGACCACCTGTTGAAAACCCCTGGTCTACAGCATAGGCCCTGCCCTCGCAGTGTGGTAGCTATTGCCCATACGTATTGTTTTGTGACACTTGCTTTGGCAATGTAAACGCTTTGGTCTTCCATCACTCATAGTCGCTAAGAATAAGCCAACGGCTTTATTATAACTTATAATCAAGCGACGTGGCAACACCACCTCACTACTACACCCAGGAGAGGGGCGGAGCCTCAGAAATAGACAGAGTCACGCAAACTCCGTTCATTTCATGGGACCGGTCCAATGGCGGCTCCTCTACATGGACTTCTACGAATAGTGACAACCGGAAGTTGAACGAATAGTGACAACCGGACGTTACTAAATCCATTGGAGTGTATGGGCTCGCCCGAGCACCATGAACCACGTGACCAGACGATTTTTTACCCCCTCAATATCGCAACTGTGGTGTATTTATTCTGGGGAGGCGCTAGGTTGAGGGGTAGGAGCGGTAGGGGGGTACAGGGGGTACACTACAGGGGGAGTGGGGGGTGAGGTGAACTCAGTGACGTCCGACCGACCGACCGACCGACGGACGGGACGCGCCGTGCCGTGCCGTGCCGTACGTGCGTCGCGTGACGTCACCCACGTCGTCGGGAGCGTCGGAACGGGACTGTTTGTTCTGGATAATATTCGGGGCGAGGAGGAGGAGGAGGAGGAAAAAGATCCGCGCGCTAACCGACCCAATAACAAGGTAGGAAATGAAACAAACAAAGTGGCCTGTTCGAGGAACGGGGCTTTTTGGGGGGTAAAAAGGGGCGCCGGGCGTGGTGGTGATGGTGTTGTGGGTCCCGCGCCGCCCGCCGCACGTACGGAACGGCACGGGGGTCCCGGGACGCCCGTGACGGACGGACGGCGGTGGCGTGTATTTATTTCACACGCTGTCAGACAGTGACAAGCGGACTAGCGTGTGTGTGTGTGTGTGTGTGTGTGTGTGTGTGTGTGTGTGTGTGTGTGTGTGTGTGTGTGTGTGTGTGTGTGTGTGTGTGTGTGTGTGTGTGTGTGTGTGTGTGTGTGTGTGTGTGTGTGTGTGTGTGTGTCTGTCCGCAGGGCCTCGCAGCGACCCGGTGGGTGCATGATGAAATGTGTGTCTTATTACAATGTCGTAGACAGAGACACACAGAGCGCAGCGTGCCGAGTTGTCCAGACAGCCATCTAGCAGAACGCTTGCGACATTGAGGGGTCAGAAACTTGAGCGCTCGAGCTGCTCTTCATGCAGTCTGAATGGGGACAAACTGGAGTTGGAAATGCATTGTTTTCAACGAGGGGCGGCGCAAAAATACCACCTGCTTTATGCATGTTTTCAACATGTCAGCGGTATTGTACAGTAACAATGTTACTGGACAATAATGTTTATGTTTACTATTACTAAAGCGATTTAAGGTCATTAACGCTGAGGCTGTTGCCTGAGTCCAGTGCATTTATGTCTACTTCGGGTCCAGGACTTGTCCTATATTTGTTGTCCTCATTCTCTATTCAAGTCCAAGTCGAAGAGCAGCCATTGGACTGGCTCCGTGAAGTGAACGGAGTTGTCGTAACTCTCTGTCTACACACTGTGGAGTTGTCGTGCGCTGCGCTGCGCCGTGTTAACGGCCTCTCCGTGGGGGCATTCCTTCCTTCCGTGGCGCTCTCCTGTCACTATGCGTGCAGTGCACGTTGTGCAGTGCGTGTGTGTGGGTTGTGTGTGCGCCCACCACCACTACCACCAGCACCACCAGCCTGCACCCTGCAGGACGGGACGGACGGCATCATCCCGCTAGCAGCCTGGTCTCAGCCCCAGCTAGCTGGCTCTGGCTGGCTGGCTGCTAGCTAGGTTGTTTGTTTGTAGCCCCGTCCGTAACGTAACGTAACGCTAAGGCCGTAAGTCGGAGCGTGACATAAGTTGCGTCGTCTTCCACTATGCTCCCCGCGAGCAGCGGTGTTGCCATGTCTGCTCGTAATAAGCGACATGGGGACGGGGGGTGGGGACGTTTTTTTCTTTGATTATCTAATGATAGAGAGTTTTGACAGCTCCCGTTGACTGCAAGCCTACGGCTGAACAGAGACAGCTATTGGCTGAAAAGCGCATGTTTGGTACTAACATAACTAATAACTAACTAACAAACCACTCTCGCCCATCTACTTGCATTGACAGCAGGATTCCAGTGCAGGCGCGAGATGCGAGATCAGAGCATGACGCCACTCTCTTTTATGTTAGGCCGACTATATTTTTTCTTTTAAATTGTAGGTGGGCACTGGGCAGTCTAGTGGTGAGACGACTGACTTACGTCACAATATTTAGGGTGGCAAATCGATTTGTATCGATTCTGCACCCACCCCATATAGAGATATATGGACACCTCCATGTCCAACATTGTAACCTACAATTGCTTCAAAACCTGTACTGTCCAGTCATAAACAAGAAGTTTGATAACGATGTTGTGCCTATGCATGTTCACACATCATGTAAATGATGCATTTATAGTATATATCGCCCTTATCCAAGGCACTTTACATAGATTGTGGTTCCCATTTAAGGGGCTTACAGACGTAACAAATCACGCATTCTAGTTTATTTTCAATGGGGCCGGCGTTTTGTGCTCAGAAAACGCCGTGCCATAAAGAGAGCGTGTAATGCCGGGCGTTATTGCACGGCGTCCTGTGTTGTTTATTGGACGTGTGCTCGCTTCGTGCACATGCCGCCATTTATTTTAGACCTCAATCCTGTGAGCTTTTTTTCTCGCTGCGGATTCTGGTCTGTCAGCACTGAGTGGCACGCTGGAATCGCCGCGATAATGTGTGCGTTTCAGACTCGCCATCTGTAACCCTACGTTTTAACGGCCGGGGATGCAAAATGAGTACCGTAAACGACAGTGCTGTGGTGCACTGAAAAAAATAGTTTGGTGGAGGAGAAAGTGGGACGGAACTAGGAACCAAATTGTGGCGAATGGTTTTGGGTCGAGGGCAAAAAAAGCAGCACTTGGCTCTGATTGGTTATCCCTGGCCAAACGTCGGACGATTCGGCCGAAAAGCTCGCCAATTTTTATATTTCCGGGCGACGTTGCCCACTCGCGTCGCCCGACGTCGCCCGTTCTGCTGCTGTCGCCCGAATCGGCAGCTCCCATAGAGAAATAATGGATGTCGGGCGACGATGCTTTTATCATCGCCCGCCATCCTCGCCGTTAAAACGTTGGGTAACGTCCTTTACCCAGTCACACACCAATGGCGGAGGAAAACATGCAAGGTACTGAGCAGCACACCGGGAGCAATTAGGGGTTAAATGTCTTGCACAGGGACATGCAATCTATTGACTCTACCCCTGAGCCGCTGACACCCTGTGTACGTTATATTACGTTATAAGACCAAAGAACACTATGCTCTGTCAAAGATATACACACAAAATAAACTATACCAAGCAAAAATACAGCTACCGGTATATACAGTATGTATCTGTTTTGATTTTTGGCTAAAAAGTTAGCTCTATTACCATTAACCTTGCTTACCTGTTACATTTGCTAACGTGACATGATGCTTTCTGTTCACAGCTCACACCTGACAAAAGATCATTTAATTATTTAAAGGTAGGGGAAGTGATTTGAAATTCATGGTGTAGTACCAGCCTGGTGCACTAGGGGCCCCCAAAAGTAGCTACACTATGTGAACCTGCTGCTCTCTCCTGATTGGAGGAGAATTGTGGTGACCTGGGGAACTTTTATTAGCTCCTCTGCTAACGTGGGGGAGGGGGAAACTCCATATGTGGTTTCTACACCTTATAATAGAGCATTTTAACAGAAAAAAAAATATTTTTTGGGTTATATCTGACAAAAGTGAAATCATTAAAAATAGTTTAAATCTGAAGATACATTTTGTAGTTAATCTTTTCCAATAATTCTCCCCTTATACAGTATATGGAAAATACAATATATTGTTTAAATTGATTGGGCCCATGTGCACAAAGTTATATACACAAAATGAACTATACCAATTCCACCCCCTATATTTCCTATTCCAAGATCCTCTAGTCTAGTCTATTCCATAGTAGTAGCCTATATTCATCACTGAGAATTTGTGATGCACTGAATATTTGCACAAAGAAAATATTTGGCAGACCATACTGTATGTTGACCAATCATCATCATTATGATGACGTTATGCTCTGTGGAAGACGCTTTCTGTTTCTCTTGTGACATGTGTTTCACTCTAGGAGCGACTCAGCGCACCATGTCACTTTACATGACAGACTGACCATGTCAGTTTACATGACAGACTCACCATGTCAGTTTACATGACAGACTCACCATGTCAGTTTACATGACAGACTCACCATGTCAGTCTTCATGACATAGCCATTGTATTAGCCATCTTTCAATAGTCCCCAGGGCTTGACACTAACACTTGCCCGCTTGGGGCAAGTAAAGTCGGGGCAAGTAAAAAAAATGGTGGGGCAAGTGAAGAGACTGCTACCTGGTTGCCCGATCGGGCAAGTGTGCAGCATAGTGCACTATAACACAACACAAGATAAATTTGTCTTGAAGGTGGGCATTGCACTCTCCCTCTGTGTCTTTCCCTGCTTTCTAGATATCCACAATTCCAGGCTGGATTTGGGAAACAAAACAGGCAAATTAACACATCAAAATAACCATTAATCTTCTACAGTGTAGACCTGGGCTAATTAAGATGATGAATTTTAACTCTTGAGAGTGTAAAAATGAAACCAAATGGACCCGCAAGGGTCCATTTGGTTTCATGTTTACGTTCTCAAGAGTTACATCTGGTTAACCAACTTAACTGGGGACCACCTGGAACCTGGGGGGCAAGTGACCATGACCTGAGGGCAAGTAGAACCTGACTTGCAAGTGCCTCGGAGACCTTAGTGTCAACCCCTGGGGCCCTGGTCCCTGTTTCTCTCACACAACCTGGCAACGCTGCCCGGGAGCGTAGAGCTTACGCACGAGCCAACACGGCCAGCGCGCGAGACGCTGCGTACGCTGCGTTGGAGAATAGCAGCAGTCCCGTTCCTAGTGCTATTCTGGGAGGCAGGTTACGCTCGGAGCGGAGCTAGCTAGCTGTCAAGCCGCCGCTCCGCCGCTGCTGACAGGCAGGCAGAGCAGAGCAGAGCAGGGCAGGCTGCGTTAGGAAGCAGCAGCGGCCAGAGCAGAGCAGAGCAGAGCACACAGCAGACATGGCGACACTGTGGAACACAACAGTGGAAGGTTAGCAGCAACTAGGAAATATTAACACAGACAGCACTCACACACCGTTGCATAATAAAGAAAGACAGACAGACAGACATCTTGACGTCGTGTTTCTCGGCTTATACGTTGCGGACATTGAACAACAGAACGTTACGTTACGTGATAATAATAATTCACCCTGAATTATTACAGGGGTGTAGTGTAGGGCAGGGGGACGCAGGGGGGACGGCGTCCCCACACTTCTCACATCTAGAATATTTTAGGGACAAAAGTAGGCCCATGTTTTTTGTCTTGTCATTTACTTTTATTATGGATACAATTAGGCATTGTAAACAATCTTTCTCAATATGCTATACTTGTTTTAATAGCGTGTCTGCAGGTGCACGCAAATGAGCATGCAAATAAAGGGGGATTAAAGGGGAATTCCACTCATGTTCAATATTTTACTATGTCATTAATATACCTTAGAGATGTTGTGTGGACATGGTAAAAAAAGTTCCTCCCCATTCTGTGTTCCCTAGAAATGGAGGTCTGAAAAAAAGTCATTAGCATGGTGAAATACATCTTGATGACATCATCAAGATGTATTTCACCGTGTTAATGACTTTTCTTTTTTCTGAGAGTGTACAGATGGAACCAAATGGACCCAAATTTGGTTCACACTGGTACACTCTGAGAAAAAAACGGGTGGAATTCCCCTTTAATTTAAGAGGCGTCCCCCCCACTTCTAAAAGTACCACTACAACACTGGTTAGCAGCAAGTAGGCAATATTAACACACACAACACTCACACACCGTTGCATAATGAAGAGAGACAGACAGACATCTTGACATCGTGTTTCTCGGCTTGTTGTTTCGGCTTATACTAGGGGTGTGACGATTCACTTACCTTACCTTACAATACAATACAATATTGATATTTGTCTCCACTGTAAGGTGGTGACTATGTTTCGCCACCCTGTCCGTCCGTCCGTCCACGCGTCCGTCTGTCTGCACGCCTGTAAGAGTGGCCTGCAGGGGTGAAACATAGTCACCGCCAGTGACTTCACCCTGACCTAAGACCCACCATGACCCAAGACCCACCCTCACCCCTAACGGTCCATATGGTTCCATTTGTACGCCGACAAAAAAAAGGTCCTAAAAGAAAAATCATTAACAAACACAACTTGATGATGTCATCAAGTAAAATACAGTAGAGTAAAATGTTGAAAATGGGCGGAATTCTGAACAATATGGACCATGACGAGTTCAATCAACATAGAACATTTTGAAGCAATTTTAAATGATATACCGGTAAATAAAAATTTCAGTGATATACATCAATGCAGCCTGATAACATCAGTCTTTCTGACATGAACAAATGAGTGAATAGGTCCTAAATAAATATCAAAACCTGGCGGTTCGATATTGATATCATGGCATTAAGAATTGCAATATATTGGCATATCGATTATTTTTCCCACGCCTAGTTACGTTCGTTACGTGGTAATAATAATTCAACCTGAATTATTACCTGGTTATTATGCCTGGAAATGAGAAGTATTGTAAACTGTGGCGATAAAAACAATAGGTTAGCTAGTGGAATACAACCACCCATAATAATAACAGGACTGCTAAAACTGCTGCATATTACATATTTGTAAAATAATTTTAAAAAGCTGCTATTCGTCCTAAAGTGTCTACATGCAATATGTTGCTTTTCGTCCCCAATAAAAGCTTCATATTATAGGCAATGTAACAATACACTCAACTCTATCTATCTACCTATCTATCTATTATTTTTATTATTTCCATAATATTACTACAGATCATACTTTTTTTTTTTAAAGAATTTGTACTTCCTTTAGGAAAACTGGTTGATTTCTTAAAGCTATGGCTGTAGTTTTTCTGGTTACACTTCTTGAAACATAAGAAGCGATGATTCGCCACAGTGTAGCATTGTGTATCGCTATCGAAATATTTGGCACGACGATGGAGAGTGAAATGTTGTCGGTCATGTTGCACCGCACAACAACAACATCACAGGCACCGCACGGCGCGTTCACTCCCTCAATTACACCATGTTGTTTTCTGTTTGTCCCTCCGGCAGAAAACATTCAGTTTGATTAAATGATTCTTGCGTTGGGTTTCCTCTCTAACCATTTGTTAGTCAGGGCAGCTGGATGATAAGATTATATTGCACATTAGTTTGTGTGTGTGTGTGTGTGTGTGTGTGTGTGTGTGTGTGTGTGTGTGTGTGTGTGTGTGTGTGTGTGTGTGTGTGTGTGTGTGTGTGTGTGCGCGCGAGAGAGAGTGAGAGAGAGAGAGAGAGAGATGACACCTTGCTACACCTCATTCCTGACTGTAACATCTCAACAGGGCAGATCTAGGCATGGGCATGGGGGGGCAATGCCCCCCTAAATGCCCTGACTGCCCCACCAAACATGATGGCATGGAAACAACCCGAATTTCAAATATATTTAAATTGCTTATAATTAAAATGATTTGAAAAACTACTACTGCTACTAACTACAATTGTTGTACCACTTCTAAACCAACAGCATTTCATCATTGAAAACAGAAAACTCTCTGAGTCAGACCTTTAGCTTTATGCATGCTGTGCGTCTGTTGCAACTTCAACAACAACTGATGTTATTATTGATGCTTTACTTGCCTAATAAAAATCCTGTAACCAAAAATGGTATGGGTGCGACTTCGCGACACAGGCGATGAAGTTTTTGAAGATTAAGTTTTTGGTCGGAATGATTTTGGACATGACAAATGTGTCATACAGTGACTTTGAGCAAGTAGAACATGTAAATGGTAAATGGTACATTTATATAGCGCCTTTATCCAAGGCGCTTTACATAGCTTGTGCATCACATTCACCCATTCACACACACATTCATTCATACACTGATGGCAGTGGAAACCATGCAAGGTACCTACTAGCACATCAGGAGCACTTTGGGTTCAGTGTCTTGCTCAAGGACACTTCGACACCAACTCTGCAGGAGCCCGGGATCGAACCGGCAACCTTGCGGTTACCATCCGGTGACTGAGCCACTGCCGCCCCAACATGTACTCACCCGATGGGCAAGTGAGTGCCTTTAGGACCTTAGTGTCAACCAAAGTCTAATCTTGCACATCCACCACATTATGATGATCTTTCTGATAGAGTAGTGCAGTTTATGTAATGCCCGGGATTTGAACTTGGGTCTCCCGCGTGAAAGTCCAACATCTTAACCATCAGACCAAAGGGACATCCTTTAGGTTCAGGGGTAGATACTAGACCTTGGAGGCCATCACAACAGAGGCTGTAGACACTCTGCTACGTTTAGGACACGTTGGTTGATCTTAAAGGAGTGTTCAGTGATTTGGGCGAAACCCCAACGGCTACAGCCCTGTGCACAAGATAGATGCACCGGTAACAAGATTCTGTACCTTGTCCCAAAACAAACTCACACCCTCAGGGGCGGATGTAACATGTTACAGGAGAAAATGGTAAGGGGGCGGCTTCACCCCCATACCATTTTCTCCTGCCCCCCAATTGGGAAATGTTACATACCACCCATACCTTCTGTTCCAGGACTTTTATTAGTCAAGTAAAGCATCAATAATAGCATCAGTTGTTGTAGTTGCAACAGACACGCAGCATGCATAAAGCTAAAGGTCTGACTCAGAGAGTTTTCTGTTTTCAATGATGAAATGCTGTTGGTTTAGTGGTGATACAGCTGTAGTTAGTTAGTAGCAGTAGTAGTGTTTCACATCATTTTAAATATAAGCACTTAACTTTGAAATATCGTGGGTTGTTTTGCATGCCATCATGTTTGGTCGGGCAGTCAGGGCATTTAGGGGGGCATTGCCCCCCCCACCATGCCCATGCCTAGATCCGCCCCTGCACACCCTGAGTACTGACAGAGTTATGCCGTTGCAAACTCCATTCACGTCATGGGGGTCAGTCCAGTTGGCGGCTCTTTCACATAAACTTCTTCATCTTTATTTTGTTTTGTAAGTCCTTAAAGGGTCAGCACACTGTATTATGAGTATTAAACATCTGTCCTTGTCTTCCAGATAGTGGTCCCCGGCGTGTGATGGCCTGAGGGCCCCCCTGCAGCGCTGCCGCCTGCCCCTGCCAGGTCCCACCGCCCCAACCTGTCTGCGCAGCCGCAGCCGCAGCCGCTCCGCCCCGCCGTTGCCATGGGAGACGGCCTGGAGGCGGGCAGCAGCCAGGCCCCTCCCCCTGCCCCGCCCCCTCTCCCCTTTAACCCCGCCCACCCTGAGATATGGAACCCCTCCAGGCCCAAACGACAGACCAACCAGCTGCAGGTAATTATTATTAATAGTTTTGTATCGTACTTTGCTCAATGAACACATGCATGGGCGACATCATTCAATTTTTCATGTCAGGCTTTTTTTTTTTTTCTTTTCTATTTGCGGAAGTGCTGCGACTTTACAAAGTGGTTGGAAAAAATCCCCTGGCCGTCAAATGTTTATTGTCATTCCATGGATCGACAAGTGTTGCACATAAATGTATCATAAAGAGGCTAGTGAACTCCGTTCACTTCATGGGGTCCAGTCCAACAGAGACTCTTCTACATAGACTTCTATTGAGAATGGAGACAAGACATAGGGACAAGTCCTGGCCTGGAAGTATAGGCAGAAATGCGTTGGACTCAGGCAACAGCCTTAGCTTTAATGATCTTAAAATCCTTTATTTTAGATTTTTTTTCTCTGAAAAAGAAAATACCCGGTAGCAACAGATCTACAGCTTTGTAATTCTGCTATTGTTTTAAAAGCTAAACTTTATGTAATGTCTAAAACGGTGACACAGATTTGTTCCAGGACTTAAAGTATATATAAGCAATAAATCTCAGAATTTTAATGGCATTTTTTCTTCTTTATCTTAGACCGTTTCATTATTAGATCACTTCCTGAAAATATCTAGTATCTCTGACAACCATAGGAGCTGCAGTGGTCCTTTATAGATCATAGTCCTCCACCACCTCTATGTTTGACTCCACAGGTCCTCCCTGTTTCCTTAAAGAGGGGGTGCCGTGATTTTTGTATTATTATTATTTATTTATTTTTCAATTTTGTACATGTTTAAGAGGTGGCAGTATGTAAATAGACCCCTTGGTGTGTTTTTTATGTGCAATGATGTCTTCCCTTTGTATTTAGGGTTTCTTCCTGGGGGCTGAACCTTTCCAGTCAAACGTGCCAATGAAAAAAACTTCAATATAGTGACATCACGCGCTCAGCCCCTCCCCTAACTCCTCCCCCTTTATCATGCAACTAAAGCTGTGGGTGTGGCTTCAGTTCAGGTGGATCTCCACCCATCACCACCCACCAGGCAAACCAGGCATACTTAATGAACTGGGTGGGTGGAATCATAAAAAATGACAGTTTAACAAACACTGTACACTTTTTTGGGAAAAATCTTACTTTTCATATAACATTAATACCTGATGATCATGTTTTAGGGTAGAAAAAATTCATGGCATTCCATCTTTAATCAGAGGCAGCTCAGCGAGGCTCTTCCTGATTGGCTAACACATACTCCCGCTGGGAGTATGTGTTAGCTCATACCTGGGCATCATGCGGCCCGGGGGCAAATGCGGCCCTTTGGCTGACTCTGACCAGCCCGGGGACCACCAGTGGTCCTTGAGAGAGTTCCAAGTTAAATATGGAGAGTTGGTTAACCAGATGTAACTCTTTGAGAGCGTAAAATATGAAACCAAATGAACCCTTGCGGGTCCATTTGGTTTCATTTTTACACTTACCTAAAATCTACACAATCAGATAATGTATGTTCATGAATGGTCATTTTTTGGTCTATGTTTGCCTGTTTTGTTTCCCAAATCCAGCCTGGAATTGTGGACAAAAACAAAATAAATCTTTAGTTTTGGGGTCTGTGGGTCTAAAATGTCATCAAATGGTGGTCCGCTGTGGCTCAAATACTGAATAAATAGAGGGCCCCGGTATCAAAAAGTTTGGTCTTACTCTTACTTTTGTCTTGAAATGAAATTAATATTACACAGACTTTAGTTCAGCCTTTAGTCTTGGCCCGACACAATATTTTATATATGTATCTCATTTGGCCCCTTGGGAAAAATGCCCACCCCTGTGTTAGCTAGAGCATTATAAAGGAGAGTACTGACACGCTTTGATCTCGCGCTTCGCACTCTGCACTAGAGCTCTGCTGTCAATGCAAGTGGATGGACGAGAGTGGTTTGTTTGGACGGAACCAGCACGAGTCACGTGTGCTTGTCAGCCAATAGCCACCGTCACGTGGACCTTTGAGCCAATAGGCGTCTCTGTTCAGGGGCGGATTGGCACATATTTTCCCAATTTTGCCTTTGCCAGGCCATCCTGGGGGGGGGCAGGGGGGGGGGGGGGGGGGGGGCAGCTGGTTAACCAGATGTAACTCTTTGAGAGCGTAAAAATGGTTTCATTTTTACACCCTCAAGAGTTAAAATATTCATCATGTGAATTAGCCCAACTTAGTCTACACAACTAGAGAATGTAGAAGATTAATGGTCATTTTGATCTGTATGTTCCAGGCGAGCATCTAGCGCATTCTAGTGCATTTTGGAAGTGCCACTAGTGCATTTTGGATCTTGGCAGTTGGCAACACTGCCTCCAGCAGCGTGAGCGCCCTGGCGCACAGGAGTGAACGGGAATATGGCCTGGCGCCCTGGCCTGCCCTGGACTTTTCAAAAAGAAAAAAAAAAAAAAACAAAACAAAAAACATCCAGGCAACTAGTTGGCGCAGGCCACCGGGAAAACTCCCTGTACTCCAGATGGCCAATCCGCCCCTGTCTCTGTTCAGCCGTAGCATTGGGAGCCAACGGGAGTGTCAGTACTCTCTATTATAGAACTCTAGTGCTAGCCAATGACAAAGCTTATAGGATTTTCTTTGGAGGAATTATTGGAATTATTATTTTGACAATAAAATTACATATAGAGCTTGCTTTAATGTCTTAAAAACTGTGTTGGTTGAAACTGTAAGTGAAACTGCAGTGATTGATCTATGAGGTGTTGTTGTTGTTGTTGTTTCAGTATCTGCTGAAGGTGGTTCTGAAGACCTTGTGGAAACATCACTTCGCTTGGCCCTTCCAGGCTCCTGTAGACGCCATCAAACTCAACCTGCCTGTGGGTATTCTGTGTGTGTGTGTGTGTGCGTGTGCGTGTGCGTGTGTGTGTGTGTGTGCGTGTGCGTGTGCGTGTGCGTGTGCGTGTGCGTGTGCGTGTGCGTGTGCGTGTGCGTGTGCGTGTGTGTGTGTGTGTGTGTACATACATCTACAGTATGATACAGACAAAACATAAGGTGTGAAATACTTGGATAAGACACTGAGGCCTGTCATAACTCGCGGCCATTTGAGAGTCATAATAATTTAGTTATAATGAATTCCATGTTGAAGCATGTTGCAACTATACATTATCTAGCCTGATTATAGGACTGGAGTTCAGCTTCCTGAAGCTGGAGTTACATTGTCCGCTGTCTGTGAGATTTCAAGGGGAAGGGTCTTGGTTTATACCAAACAAACCAGAGGTTGTTGTCAATCATGTTGCTAATGGACTAGCCTGTTTGCTAACTGCACAAACACAGCCAACCAGCGCTACTAGCATGTGAACATGATGTTTATACAACCAGACGCTTCTTTAAAGAAACTATTTGTCATAGGTCAGTTTAATGGACAGATTGATACGTCAGCAAGTCACCGCAGTGAACAGTGCAACAGTTTCACACCACAGTGTAACAGTTACACCACAGTGCAACAGTTACACCACAGTGCAACAGTTACACCACAGTGCAACAGTTACACCACAATGTAACTGTTGCACTGTTAAGTGACAGGGCTGCTGGCCAATCAGTTGCGTCGGTTCGGATTTGACGTTAGACCAACCCCCAACTCCAACTCTCATTGGATAATTACATCTTGGTACCGTAGGACAGGGGTTTTCAACAGGTGGTCCGGGGACCACCAGTGGTCCCTGAGAGGGTTCCAGGTGGTCCCCAGCTAAGTTGCTTAACCAGATGTAACTCTTGAGAGCGTAAAAATGAAACCAAACGGACCCGCAAGGGTCCGTTTGGTTTCATTTTTTTCATCATCATCACATTGATCTGTATGTTTGACTGTTTTGTTTCCCAAATCCAGCCTCATGGAATTGTGGACAAAAGCAAAAGAAATCTTTGGTTTTGGCGTCTGTGGTGCTTAATTTCATCAAATGGTGGTCCGTGGCTCAAATGCTGAGTAAATGGTGGGCCCTGGGATCAAAAAGGTTGAAAACCCCTGCCGTAGGAAATGAGAGGTTGTGTCAGTTTGTGTTGGTGATGGCTCTAGAGGGGACCAAACTTCGATTGCTTTGACCCCAAAATGTCCTTTTTTCTGCTGTAAGCTTTGACCCCTCCGTCCTCCCCTGTCCTCCAGGACTACTACAAGATCATCAAGAGTCCGATGGACATGGGAACCATCAGGAAACGTCTGGAGAACAGTTACTACTGGAACGCACAGGAATGCATCCACGACTTCAACACCATGTTCACCAACTGTTATATCTATAATAAGGTAAGAATAATAATACATAATAATAATTCACACACACACACACACACACACACACACACACACACACACACACACACACACACACACACACACACACACACACACACACACACACACACACACACGCACACGTTATGCGTGACCATTGCGCTGTCTGTGCATGAAAGCAATCCTTCATCCAAGTACTTGCATCCTTGGTGAAATCACATTACCCACTGTACGTCATTTGGTGTTCATGTGTGCACAACAGGTAAGGACCTAGTCACAATAATTAACCTACAATAAGGTATAAATACCGGTAATAATAATTAATCTACAATTACAGTAGGTAGTAATTATAATAAGTAATTATAATAATTCATCTACAACGAGTGTGTGTGTGTGTGTGTGCGCGTGTGTGTGTGTGTGCGTGCGTCCGTCCGTGTGCGTGTGTGTGCGCGCGTGCATGTGTGTGTGCGTGCGTCCGTCCGTCTGTGTGTGTGTGTGCGCGTGTATCTCCCCAGCCTGGTGATGACATCGTTCTGATGGCTGAGTCCTTAGAGAAGATGTTCCTCAGTAAGATCTCAGAGATGCCTCAGGAGGAGGTGGAGATCGCTGTGGTCACTAAGGGACGCCGTGGGGGACGACGGGACACCGGTAACCTTTACTTCTATAAAGCAGTATTTTTCAACCATTTTCATACCAGGGCCCACTATTTATTCAGAATTTTAGCCAGGGGCGGATATAACATTTCCCAATTGGGGGTGCAGAGGAAAATGGTATACCATGGTATACCATTTCCCATGCTATACCATGTTATACAATTTTTTCCATGGTATACCATTTTCGGTCACAGGACTTTTATTAGTCAAGTAAAGCATCATCAGTTGTTGTTGAAGTTGCAACAGACATGCAGCATGCATAAAGCTAAAGGTCTGACTCAGAGAGTTTTCTGTTTTCAATGATGAAATGCTATTGGTTTAGTGGTGACACAGCTGTAGTTAGTTAGTAGCAGTAGTAGTGGTTCACATCATTTTAAATAGAAGCACTTTAATGTGAAATATCTTGGGTTGTTTTGCATGCCATCGTGTTTGGTGGGGCAGCGTGAAATAAAACCAAATGGACCCGTAAGGTTCATTTGGTTTAAGGCTCTCAAGAGTTACAGATCTATAAGGGTCCGTTTGGTTAGATGCATCTTATTTTTGCTAAAAAATAGTTCCTTTCTCCCTTCCCAAACAGAAGGGAAGGGTTCTATCCCTCTGGTGTCCGATGGTAGTGAACCAGTCATAACCATAAACCCAGTGCCTGGCTTGGCAAAGGGGGACATGCCTTTTTTCATAGTACTCTACTCCCCTCTCCTGGCCACGGTGCGTAATGCTCTCATATGCCCCTATTCACTTCTATTGGGGCGTATTGGGCACTCGGTTTCCCATATATTGGGCACTCGGTTTCCCATATATTGCGCACTCGGTTTCCCATAGGTCTTTGCGTCCACGTCATCTGCTTGATTTCCACTTTCATCATCACAGCACGACAAAATTAACCCTATGTTCTTCCTCTCTCTGTCCTCCATCCAGCCTCCATCATCAAGCCGGACTCAGGCCAGGACTCATCGTCTCCCGGCAGCACGCCTCACACCCGCGGCTTCTCCTCTCCCTCCAGCACCCCCCAGACCCGGGGAGGGGGTCCTCTCCTGACCCCCACGGGGCCCCAGGGGGCCCAGGGCCCCCCCACGCTGCCCCTGGCCCAGCCGCCCCTGCAGCAGCCCCCTCCCCGCGTCCCCCCCACGCCGCCCTCCCACGCCCCCCAGCTAGGCCCCCCCTTCCCCTCTCCACCCTGGACGTTCTGGCCCAGGGCCTGACCTCCGTTCCCCCCACTGCCCCGCCCCCCACCACGCTGCCCCCCCACCCGGGGGGCATCCACAACGCCGCCGCCCCCGCCGTCAAGGTACGGAAATATGTAAGTGTCCAAAGACAGGTAAACTGTTGCTTTTATTATCCTCTATACATGGCAACGCATTCATAGAAAGTTTTGGGTCTGTGGAGTGAAAAAGTCATCAATGATGACTTTTTCACTGGTTAAAATCATTTCGGTTCAAAGCACTTTCTGATTATAACGTTCCTCCTCAACATATCCGGGTCATATGTTCTTTCTGATTGTTTAAGACAAGCTGTCCTCTCATCTGGAGACCTCATGTTCATGCTTTCACTAACCAGCAGTATGCTTAAGGCTCTTTCAGAGTCTGGAATTTCGGTGGCCACCGCGAGCACCGCTCAGAGCACCGCGACCACCGCTATTTCAAAGTCCACTGTCAGCACCGCACCGCGCTGTGGTGTGTTGTGTGTTTTCTTTTTTTTAACCAGCCGTTAAAAACAAGCAACCACCGCGGTGCGGTGCGGTGCGGTGGTCAGTAAAATCCGAGAGGAGGGCTGGGAGGTGCGGTGGTTGCGGTGGTATGACGTCATATTGTAGGAAACGGTGGTCGCGGTGGGCACCAAAAATCCATCTCTGAATAGGCCTTTACTTGTTTGTAAGCGTACTGCTTGCTCACTAGTATGCTTACTGTTTGGGGCGGCAGCTGGCTCAGGGGTAGAGTCACCAGGTGGCAACCGCAAGGTTGCCAGTTCGATCCCAGGCTCCCGCAGAGTCAGTGTTGAAGTGTACTTGAGCAAAACACTGAACCCCATCTAGAATAATATTCTATGAAGCGCTTTACATATTATGTAAAGCGCTTCGGATAAAGACGCGATACACTGTAAATCATCATTTACCAGTTACTGTTTGTTCAGTTACTGCACTGTACAGTATAATTACATCACTGAGTACTGTAAGGCCAGAGCGCTGTTCATACTCTGTCCGATGTCCGAACTTTTCATCGGAAAGATCATGCTTTTATTTTTTACTTTTCAAAAAAAAACTTTCCGAACACAGATGACGTTCATACTTCAATCACATTCTCCATCCTTGCGAAGTGGAGTTCGAGAGTCACAACATCCGACGCTGCACAAAATTTCGGAAAGCTGTGTTTCAGACGTCACTTTTCAACTCTCCGACGCAACTTTCCGAAAAGTTCGCAAGTTGGAGAGAGTATGAACAGGCCTTAAAAGGATCCCTGTCTAATAAGATAAACATCGCTTAAAACATTATACTTCCCCTATATAATTAAAATAAACAAATAAAAACACCAATGGCATCTTATTTCGTTCATAAATGGAGAACATTTCACTCTACAGGAACTGCTCCTGGCGCAGGATGATGATGTCACGTGTGATCTAGCTCTATAGAATATATGGATGAACATGCTCATGTGACATCATCATCCTGCGACAGGAGCACCTCCTATAGAGTGAAAGATTCTCAATTTCTGAAAGAAATAAAGTATTGAAGGTGTTTTTATCTGCATGTTTTAGTTATAGAAGGCAAGTATAGTGTTTTAAGCCCTATTTGTCTCATTAGCCAGGGATCCTTTTAAGATGTTCCACATCCATCTTGGTGTCAGGTTGTTTTTGACCTCTGACCCCTGCCCCCCCCCCCCCCCCCTCCCCCCTGCAGCAGAGGAAGAGCCAGAAGAGGAAAGCAGACACGACCACGCCCACCGCCAACGACCAGCTCAGTGAGTCGTCACCCATCTCCTCGTCAGCGGAGACCACCACCACTACGGCAGGGACCACCACGACGACCACACGGCCCCGCAGGGACAGCGTACGGCCCTCCAAGCAGCCCAAGCTACGAGGTGAGGGACCATTCACTCACCTCACAATACCATACAATATGTTATATTTAGTAAGACTGACCCAAGTGCAGGGTAAGTCCTCAGGGAAACCTAACTACAACGGATGCATAAAGTTCACAGCTAGTAGAAGTAGTTCCTAGGAGAAACCTAAGGTAACTAGCACTGAAAACTTCGTATAAAGATACTATGCTAGACCTGCACTGTAGTATAGACCTCCGCAGTGACGTCACCAGCCCTGTTCCACTAGTGGATTCCTCATTCATTTTCCTCATAGACTTTTCGAAAATGGTTAATAAAAACACGATTGCGCCGCGGCCAAAGCCAACTCGGGTCGTGACAAATCATGACAACAAACACAATATCATCATATAATATATAATTAGGAAGAAGTAGTAAACGGCATGATAGAAGACTTTTTGTTTCGTTTTTCATCTTAGAAATTATTTGATTGTCCCAAAAGTTTGTGTGTGCCATCATGATTCGTCACGACTCGAGTTGGCTTTGTCCGCGGCGTAATCGTTTTTATATAAATTATTTTCAAAAAGTCTATGAGAAAAATGAATGGGGAATCCATTTCTGGAACAGGGGCGGTGACGTCACTGCGCAGGTCTATACTGTATGTAGACAGGTGAAGCGGTGACAGGTGAGTGCTGATTGCAGGATCCGGGGCAGGTGAGTTGAGTGAGCCAGGGAGTAGGGGGAGTGCCAGGGAGTAGGGGGAGTGCCAGGGAGTAGGGGGAGTGCCAGGGAGTAGGGGGAGTGCCAGTGAGTAGGGGGAGTGCCAGGGAGTAGGGGGAGTGCCAGTGAAGAGGGGGAGTGGCAGGGAGTAGGGGGAGTGCCAGGGAGTAGGGGGAGTGCCAGGGAGTAGGGGGAGTGCCAGTGAAGAGGGGGAGTGCCAGTGAGTAGGGGGAGTGCCAGGGAGTAGGGGGAGTGCCAGTGAGTAGGGGGAGTGCCAGGGAGTAGGGGGAGTGCCAGTGAAGAGGGGGAGTGGCAGGGAGTAGGGGGAGTGCCAGGGAGTAGGGGGAGTGCCAGGGAGTAGGGGGAGTGCCAGGGAGTAGGGGGAGTGCCAGTGAAGAGGGGGAGTGGCAGGGAGTAGGGGGAGTGCCAGGGAGTAGGGGGAGTGCCAGGGAGTAGGGGGAGTGCCAGGGAGTAGGGGGAGTGGCAGTGAGGAGGGGGAGTGCCAGGGAGTAGGGGGAGTGGCTAGGTCAGGCTTGAGTGTGGAGGTGAGGAGGAGTGAGCCATAACACAATATTGATATTCAGGGTTCTGAATCGATTTATATTGCGATTCTTAATTATACTGTGATTCGATTTGATATATTGATATATCACATTTTTCCCCACAAATGAATCTACCTTTATTATACTAGAACATTTTAAAGGGGAATTCCACCAATTTTCAAGATGTTTTCAGAGAGTGTAGAAATGGAATCAAATGGACCCGTCATTTAATTCCATTCCACTCTTAGTAAAAAAAAAAAAAAGGTCCTAAAAGAAAAATCATTAACAAACACAACACAAACCATGTTAATGATTTCTTTCAGACCTCCATTTTAGGAAACAGAATGGGGGGTAACCTTTTTATCATGCCCACACAACATCTCTAGGGTACAGTAAAATGTTGAAAATGGGTGGAATTCCCTCTTAAAAAATTCTAAAAAAATATGGACCATGACAAGTTCAATCAACTAGAACATCTTTAAACAATACAACAACAACAAAAAGTTCAATCGTACACATCAATGCAGCCTGATAATGTCAGTCAGTCTTTCTGACATAAATATTAAAAAAAATCTTGAACCTGGTGATTTGACATTGATATCATGGCATAAAGAATTGCGATAAATCGGCATATCGTTTTTTTTTTTGTTTTTTTTTTCACCTCTAGACGGCGTCTCCCTGCAGCCCGACTCTCAGCACCAGGTCCAGGGTGGCGTCGCGCTCGTGGGTTCGATACCCGGAGGAGGAGGATTAGGAGGAGGAGGGGGGGTGGTGTTGGGGGGGACCAAGGCCACTCCCAAGTCCCAGGAGCAGCTCCGTTACTGCTCTGGTCTGGTCAGAGAGATGCTGTCCAAGAAGCACGTCTCCTACGCCTGGCCCTTCTACAAGCCGGTGGACGTACGCGCCCTGGGCCTGCACGACTACCACGACATCATCAAACACCCCATGGACCTGAGCACCGTCAAGGTAGGGGGGAGGGCAGAGAGAGAGAGACCTTAGCACTGTCTAGAGCAGGGGTCGGCAACCCAAGGCTCAGGAGCCCTAGTGGCTCAGTGGCTGTAGCATTATTACATACACACACTGGGGTGATCCACACCAAAATAATATGAACATTTCAGTCACCCAAAACAGTTTGCGCTGTCTGACAGTTGCCAGTTAAAGGAGCACTTGGCCATGTCAAAAAAGCCCAGCAGTTATCAGAGGTGGAGCTTTCAATCTGAACCACCCATTTTCAAAGGTTTACTCAGTTTACTATGTCATTAATATACCTTAGAGATGTTGTGTGGACTAAAAATGGAGTTCTGTAAAACTTTAGAAACTCCATTTCTGAAGAAAGGTTGTGTTTCACCATGTTAATGATTTTTCTTTGAGGACCTTTTTTCTGAGAGTGTGCAAATGGAACCAAATGGACCCGCCAGGGTCCATTTGGTTCACATTTGCACACTCTCAGGAAAAAATTAATAATAAAATGCGGCTCCAGACAGATTTTGAATTTAATTTTGGGTCGAAAATGGCTCTTTCAACATCTTGGGTTGCCGACCCCTGGTCTAGGTGAGAGTGAGAGAGAGAGGGCAACTATAATGTATTTGTACGGATTTTTAAACTAAATACACCATGTATGCTTTAGTTCCACCATATGAACCTCAGACATAAACTTTAGTTTTCTCCAACCCTCCGTATGGGGGAGTTAACAGGTGGACGATGGTGTTATTACTCGGCCAAGATCTTGCTACAAGCACACAGTATAAATTCAAATAAACAACAATTTGTCTTTTGTCATTTATTAAAAATCACACTCACACACAAACACACACACACTAACTATACTTGTACAGTGTTTACAAGACCGATCCGTGTCCTCTACACGACGGACTATTTTTGCATTTGTGCTCCCGTTATGCAAGTAGTACTGCGCAGCAGTATAGGCAGTATAGCAGCAGTATAGCGGCAGGTAATAAACTGAAATAAAACAAACACAAACGAAACACTATAAACATCTGTCAACTCTCACAGTGTAAACAATAATCAAACAATATATTATTACTGCAATTGCGTCAATATGTACAATTTATGGTCATTTGAAAACTCAATACTCACACAGTGGACCATCCACTCTGAAAACTTTTGTCGACTGACCACAGCCACTTCGGACATGCGCACTGACGTCTCTCTTTACATTGCAGTAAACATTGTTTAGGTCAAACATGTGTAACCACATCTCAACCACACGGGGTCACCGGCCACCCATAATTAACCAAAACCAAACAGTATTCATCCATATTTGTCTCATTAGCAGGGGCGTTTTTGCCATTAGGCATACTACACAGTTGCCTAGGGCACCATAAGGGGAGGGGGGCAAGAGGAGGGGGCGACCACCAGACATGCTTTGAAAGGATACCCGGTTAAGCCTAATATGGATCAATACCTATCAATATCTAATTCTCTATGAACAGAATTGAACATTTAAAACACATAATATGTTCTTTAGTTTAAAAACAGTTCATTAATAATTTTATCCCTTGGGGGGCGCCATTTTACAGATTTTCCCTGGAGCCCCCTTTACCAAATGGACCTGTAAGGGGGGCTCCAGGGAAAATCTTGCCTAATGCTCCAAATTGCTTAGACATGCCACTGCTCATTAGCCAGGGTTCCTTTTAAACCAGTAGTGATGTAGGATGTGTGTGTTGGTCTCCTCAGAATAAACTGGACAACAGACAGTACCGTGGAGCTCAGGACTTCGCAGCCGACGTCAGGTTGATGTTCTCCAACTGTTACAAGTATAATCCACCGGACCACGACGTGGTTGCCATGGCACGCAAGTTACAGGTAAACCACACCCCAAACGCATGCAAATAATGCAAACCCATTCTGTACTGGAACGCCCTTTGAAAAATAGCAGACCTACAAGCCACCGGGTCGCGCACTACAGTATATGAGCATGTAGTTCTGCTATTTTTGAAAAGAACGCAAAAATGGTGGTGCAAATCTTTGAATATATTATTTCGGAGCACATATTTTTAACTTGGGTCCTTGGCATGAAATATGTTGAGAACCTCTGACACAGTAACAGATTTTTTTCAGAAAAAAATAGTGTCAAAAACTAGAATATAGAGTAAGAAACTAGAATCTAGTGTCAGAAACTAGAATGTAGTATTGGAAACTAAAATACTGTGTCAGAAACTAAAATACAGTGTGAGAAACTAGAATCTAGTGTAAGAAACTAGAATCTAGTGTCAGAAACTAGAATCTAGTGTAAGAAACTAGAATATAGTGAAACTAGAATCTAGTGTAAGAAACTAGAATCTAGTGAAACTAGAATCTAGTGTCAGAAACAAGAATGTAGTATTGGAAACTAAAATACCGTGTCGGAAACTAAAATACAGTTTGAGAAACTAGAATCTAGTATAAGAAACTAGAATCTAGTGTCAAAAACTAGAATCTAGTGTCAAGTGAAACTAGAATCTAGTGTCAGAAACTAGAATCTAGTGCCAGAAACTAGAATCTAGTGTAAGAAACTAGAATCTAGTGAAACTAGAATCTAGTGTCAGAAACTAGAATCTAGTGTAAGAAACTAGAATCTAGTGAAACTAGAATCTAGTGAAACTAGAATATAGTGTAAGAAACTAGAATCTAGTGTAAGAAACTAGAATCTAGTGTAAGAAACTAGAATCTAGTGAAACTGGAATCTAGTGTCAGAAACTAGAATCTAGTGTCAGAAACTAGAATGTAGTATTGGAAACTAAAATACTGTGTCAGAAACTAAAATACAGTGTGAGAAACTAGAATCTAGTGTCAGAAACTAGAATCTAGTGTCAGAAACTAGAATCTAGTGTCAGAAACTAGAATCTAATGTAAGAAACTAGAATCCGGTGTCAGAAACTAGAATCTAGTGTCAGAAACTAGAATCCGGTGTCAGAAACTAGAATCTAGTGTCAGAAACTAGAATCTAGTGTCAGAAACTAGAATCTAGTGTCAGAAACTAGAATCTAGTGTCAGAAACTAGAATCTAGTGTCAGAAACTAGAATCTAGTGTCAGAAACTAGAATCTAGTGTCAGAAACTAGAATGTAGTATTGGAAACTAAAATACTGTGTCAGAAACTAAAATACAGTGTGAGAAACTAGAATCTAGTGTAAGAAACTAGAATCTAGTGTCAGAAACTAGAATCTAGTGTAAGAAACTAGAATCTAGTGTCAGAAACTAGAATCTAGTGTCAGAAACTAGAATCTAGTGTAAGAAACTAGAATCTAGTGTCAGAAACTAGAATCTAGTGTAAGAAACTAGAATCTAGTGTCAGAAACTAGAATCTAGTGTCAGAAACTAGAATCTAGTGTAAGAAACTAGAATCTAGTGTCAGAAACTAGAATCTAGTGTCAGAAACTAGAATCTAGTGTAAGAAACTAGAATCTAGTGTCAGAAACTAGAATCTAGTGTCAGAAACTACTGTAGAATCTAGTGAAACTAGAATCCAGTGTCATGACCAAATGTTTTAAGCCAATCACCACAAAGCTCTGTCCCTGACGCCCCCCCCCCTCCCTCCAGGACGTGTTTGAGATGCGTTTTGCTAAGATGCCAGACGAGCCTGAGGAGGATCCGCGCGGTCCCGTCCACCACACCCCGGTGCACCCCGCCGCCGCCCCCTCTGTTCGACAGGTCCCTCCCCCCGCCGCGCTGCACGCAGACACCTCCACCTCCTCCGAGTCCGAGTCCTCGGCTGGAGACTCGGAGCACGAGAGACAGCAGAGGCTGGCAGAGCTCCAGGAACAGGTCAGTGTGAACCGCAGAACTTGACACTAACACTTGCCCGCTTGCCCGGGGCAAGTAAAAAAAATGGTGGGGCAAGTGAAGACTGCTACCTGGTTGCCCGATCGGGCAAGTGTGCAACATAGTGCACCATAACACAACACAAGATAAATTTGTCTTGAAGGCAGTCATTGCACAGGCAAATTAACATACAGATCAAAATGACCTAATCTTCTACATTCTCTAGTTGTGTAGACCTGGGCTAATTAAGATGATAAATTTTAACTCTTGAGAGTGTAAAAATGAAACCAAATGGACCCGCAAGGGTCCATTTGGTTTCATTTTTACGTTCTCAAGAGTTACATCTACAAAATTTACAATATATTTTTGGGGGGCAAGTGACCATGAGCTGAGGGCAAGTAGGACCTGACTTGCACTTGCCCGATGGGCAAGTGCCTCCGAAACCTTAGTGTCAACCCCGGAACCTCTATTTCTACATTTGTGACGTGCTGCTTGGTGCCTTGCATGATTTCCTCCTCCATGGGTGTGTGAATGGACAAAGGCCCTAACTATTCCACAATCTCCAAATGATATTTAGGGCCCGGTTTTTCGAACATGTGTTGTCTGTGACACGGCCCGCAGCCCGCAGCTAATTCCCTTTTTGCTATTTTTGTCACTTTTCCTCTTCCCTTAGCCATTATTCTTTATGCCGACACTGTTATTTGCGACTGGAGGTGTGGTCATAGGCGTGTTTGTCACGCAGTCCCTTAAGTTGCTAATTTCGTCAAATAGATTTGGGAAATAGTTAGTTAGATTGTGTCTAAAAGACTGTATATATTTTATGGTGACAGTTAAAGAGGTGTCGTAATCTGATTAATCGATGAATCGCTTAAATTATCGGCCGATGGTTCGATTATGAAAATAATAGTTAGTTGCTAACATCCTAACTGTAGTGTACTGTGTGTGTGTGCGTGCGTGCGTGTGTGTGTGTGTGTGTGCGTGTGTGTGTGTGTATGTGTGTGTGTGTGTGTGTGTTTGTGTGCGTGTGTGTGTGTGCGTGTGTGTGTGTGTGTGTGTGTGTGTGTGTGTGCGCGCGTGCGCGCGTGCTGTGTGTATGTGTGTATGTGTGTATGTGTGTGTGTGCGTGTGTGTGTGTGTGTGTGTGTGTGTGTGTGTGTGTGTGTGTGTGTGTGTGTGTGTGTGTGTGTGTGTGTGTGTGTGCGTGCATGCGTGCGTCACACAGCTCAAGGCGGTCCATGAACAGCTAGCAGCTCTGTCCACGCCTCAGCCCAGTAAACCCAAGAAGAAAGAGAGAGAGAAGAAGGAGAGGAAGAAAGAGAAGCACAAGAAGAAGAGTGGTGGAGGGGAGGAGCCAGTGGAGGCTCCGCCCCCTCCTCCACCTCCTCCACCAACCACAGCCCTGCTCCAGAAGATCAAGAACAACAACAAGGAGCCAATCAGCTCCAAGAAGGAACGCAAGAAGACCAGGTAGGATTCAAACCCTCCTGTCCGTGTCAAGAAGACCAGGTAGGACACCTAATCGATTCATCAGCGGCTAATTGAAACGATTAATCGGTTATGACAATTAGTTATCACCTTATAATACATAGTTTAGGTTATATTAGTTATGCTCTAGAGGAGAATGTGTGTGTGTCTCTCTCTCCACAGTAAGAAGGAGGTAGTGAAGTCCAGTCGTCAGGGGGGCGTGGCTCCTCCAGCTGGCCCCACCCCCCTGGTCCCCTCAGCCTCTCTGGAAGCAGAGGAAGACATGGGTAAGTCAGTAGCCTCGACACCCAGGCTTTCATTTTTGTTCGCCTTGCGCAAAAACGGAAAGCCTGGACTAACGCACGTTGGAAAGTGGCCTTCAAGTGGGAGTGAACCTTCCGGGGTGGGCGTGGCTCTAAATGATGTGACGTAGAACAGCAGTGGACGGGCGTGGGAGGGGCCGGGGATGACGACACGTTAGTGAGATCAAATCAGAGCGCAGCACTTCCGCCGTGTGGATCCCACGACACCCCCGCCCCCCAAGGCCAAAATCATTGAGGGCTAGACCAGGCTAGAAAGTCAGGGCCAGATCTAGGCATGGGCATGGGGGGTAAGTAAGTAGCCTTGCCAGACCATGATGTCAGGAGGCCCGGCTGAGCCATTGAGGCCCATATAGGTCAGGAGCCTATCTCCTGTTTCTGTAGCGTGAGGCGCTCGATGTACAAGTACACCCCCTGGACATGACGCTAGTATATCGCATGGGCATGGGGGGGGGGGTCAATGATTTCATTTCATATGTTGATCAGAGCCTCCTGCCAGGGGTTGACGCTTGACAGTAGAGGTATTTGCACAATGATGCATTTTCCGAGACGGAAAACCGCAAAAGAAATCTAGAGTATGGGGAAAAAAAAATCTGCCTTGCACTATATCAGAATCACCCTTGCACAATGCCACGTGCATTGATATATTTTTTTTCTGAACCTTTGCGATTTTTGGGGATAAAACTACAAAAAAAATCTGTTTTTATTTGATTCTCCTCTCTCAAACAGAGCAGAGGGTGGTTCTATTTCTTATTGAACAAAGATGATAAAGTACAAACCTCACTTTTTCCTTATTTTAATGAACATTAAAGGACAAATCTTTTCTTTTTATCCTCCAAGTATTTCTTTTCTTTTATTGGAGTCTTGGACTACCTTTTTTAAAGTTAACAGCAGAATACATTGCATTTTTCTTTTCTTATTTAACAGAACACTTTTTACGTTAAAGGTAGGGGAAGTGATTTCACTTTTGTCAGATATCACCCATTTTTTTCTGTTAAAATGCTCTATTATAAGGTGTTGAAACCATATATGGAGTTTCCCCCTCCCCCACGTCCAAAT
>CM076973.1:55193768-55213768 GCA_039105355.1 Benthosema pterotum
AAGATTTTTTTCTGAGAGCGTACAAATTGAACCAAATAGACCCTGACTGGTCCATTTGGTTTCATTTGTACACGCTCAGAAAAAAAGGTCCTAAAAGAAAAATCATTAGTAAATGTTGAAAATGGGTGGAATTCTGAACAATATGGACCATGATAAGACCAACCAACTAGAACATTTTAAAGCAAATGTAAACAATATGAATAAAAAAAGTTCAATCATACACATCAATGCAGCCTGAAAACATCAGCCAGTTTTCCTGACATGAACACATTAATGAATGGAAGCTACATAAATATATATATTAAAAAAATGATTTTAATCCCGGCGAATTGATATGGATATCATGGCATGTATTGGCATATTCATTTTTTTTCGTACAAAAGAAGAGAAGGGGCTTGCAACTCACTTTGAAGTGCACCAGAATTTATTTAGCGACAATCATTAAAAACGCTATATTTGTTATATAACGTTATATTCTTCAGGCATGTGCCTTGCTCCTTGCGAGCCCCTTCTCTTCTTTTGTACGTTTACTGTATTCTTGCAGTTTTTGTTCTCAGCACCCTTTGGGGATGCCCGTTACCCTTTTCAACTTCTCATATTGATGTTTTTGCCCACCCCTAGGCTCACGCTGCAGCCACAGGTGGTCTCCTCAACTCCAGGAGCCATTCCTCCTCCGGTGTCCCAGGCGGAGGTCTCCTCAACACCAACACAGGTCTCCTCAACGCTAACTCATCTGGTCTCCTCAACGCCAACAGCAACGCTCACAGCAACCCACCGCCCAGCGAGACACACCCCTTCCTCAACCCACACCCTGTTATACCTTCACCAGGTATGTTAATACTGGATTTTATTCATAATGCACTTTACATTCTAGAGCAGGGGTTTTCAACCTTTTTTCATACCAGGGCCCACTATTTATTCAGAATTTCAGCCACGGAGGACCACCATTTGATGACATTTTAACCCCACAGACCCCAAAACTAAAGATTTATTTTGCTTTTGTCCACAATTCCAGGCTGGATTTTGGAGAAAACCAAACAGTCCAACATACAGATCAAAATGACCATTAATCTTCTACATTCTCTAGTTGTGTAGACTTGGGCTAATTCAGATGATGAATATTTTAACTCTTGAGAGTGTAAACATGAAACCAAATGGACCCGCAAGGGTCCATTTGGTTTCATATTTACGCTCTCAAAGAGTTACATCTGTTTAACCAACTTTCCATCATTTATTCTGGGGACCACGTGGAATCCTCTCAGGGACCACTGGTGGTGCCCGGACCACTTGTTGAAAACTCCTGTTCTAGAGAACCTAAAGGGGTACAAAGTATGTAATATGAAAAACAAGAAAAAAAACACTAAGGCGGTAGATAAACAAAAAAACATTACAAACATGTGGCCATAAAAACCAAGCAATTAAGGAAAAGCTTTACTGAATAAAAAGGTTTCAGTCAATAACTAAAGACTAGTTAACACATTTCTTCATTGACTATCACAATCATTACAGAAGATTGAGGAAAGTGCATTTTTGAACTGGTAAAATAGTCCATCTACAAGCTCAAATGTGTGGATGTAGATCAGCTAGTTGAACCATTCAAAAATGTTTTTCAAAATGTAAAAAAGAAAGAAAAAAGGGGGGTGGCAAAGAAGTTCAGGGATAAGAGGCTTAGCTATGACAAAAAATGACAAGAGCTTTCTAAGCTTAAATGTACCCAAAATCCTGAACTTCCCACATCCAGTAGATGTTCTGCTGTCTCAAACAACATGCAGAGACAGATATCCGTCAGCAGGTGTCACTGTTTCCACTGGTTTGACTGTTTTCATTGCAGCTTTCCAAACCCCACAGAGAAATCCAATCCAATCAGAGTTCAGGTTTTATGGGTGTAATTGAGGCCATTAAATCTAAAAGAAAAACAAAAGATAAAAATAAATGAAACAATTTAGGCAATTAGCAGACATTCTTAATCCAGAGTGACTTACATTAAGTAGAGTTTACTTGATGTTCATTTTAGCGTATCCGCCTCCCTCCTATACAAACCCAGTATAACTTAAAATTTTTAACCATGACAGATTGTTCGAAAACAACCCATCTTTTTTCTGGTAACTGATATTGTCCTCCGAATACGCAAGAGGGCCGTGCAATTTCATTTACAGCTTTCATTTATTTTTAAAAGAATAAAATAAAGTTTTTTTGAAAGTGAAATATCCCTTTAAAAGGATCCCTGGCTAATAAGACAAATATGCCTTAAAACACTATACTTGCCTTCTATAACTAAAACATGCAGATAAAAACACTTTCAATACTTTATTTCTTTCATAAATAGAGAATCTTTCACTCAATAGGAGGTGCTCCGGTCACAGGATGATGATGTCACATGAGCATGTTCATCCATATATTCTATAGAGCTAGACCCACACCGCCAGTCAGTGGCTCCAGGCTTGAAGCAGGGGGGGCCCTGGTGGTCAAGTCTGGTACTGCAGGCGGGTGGAATTCATGCACGACCGCCGGAGAGCACGCACGCTGGTTTGCTTTGTGCACGCGGACAGGGCAGTTTGTTTTTAAGTTGTTTTCTGAATAAACCAGCGCTCCTCACGTCATATACTACCTCTCAAAACACAACGGATGTATTATATGACAGATAATAAGCTCAATGCAAACCCACAAGCTTGTTTTTGATGTTTTTTGATGTTTTTTTCCTTTGCTCGTGCGCGACGGCGCTCGTTCATGGTTCCCATAATCCCTTGCGTCGGGCGCGTTCATGGAGAAATACTTCCGCATTTGACCACCAAATTTTGGTGGTCAAATGCGGAAATAGGCGCACTTCCGGCGGTCTTCCGGGTGCTTCAAAGCGCCAATGAGCAACTTGTATTGAAATGAACGGCAAGGGGGCGGGGCTGTCGCTCCAATCCGTTCTCTGTTATTTTATTACTCTATGGCTAGACCACACAAGGACATATGATATGACGTCATCAACCTGCGACAGGAGCAGTTCCTGTTGAGTGAAATATTCTCTATTTATGAAAGAGATAAGATTCCAATGGTGCTTTTATTTGATTATTTTAGTTGTATAGGGGAAAGTTTAATGTTTTAAGCCAAGCGTTTTCAACCTTTTTTGACCCAGGGACCACCAATCTGATTAAGAGCAACCTGGGGACCACCACGATTGTGTCGGGTGGGTTGACCAGGGCCTGTCACACATCTTGCAGGATGGTCCACAAAGTAGCACTACTGTTCTGCATGCCTCAAAGCTAGAATTAGATAAAAATGAGGCTAAATTGCATTGGTTGTATTAAACATTGTAATTTGATTCATGGATACCGGTGTTTTAACTCTTGAGAGTGTGAAAATGAAACCAAATGGACCCGCAAGGGTCCATTTGGTTTCATTTTTACGTTCTCAAGAGTTACATCTGGTTAACCAACTTTCCATCATTTAGCCCGGGGACCACCTGGAACCCTCTCAGGGACCACTGGTGGTCCCCGGACCCCCTGTTGAAAACCCCTGGTTTAAGCGATGTTTGTCTTATTAGTCACGGTACTTTTAAGATATGTTGAATATCTCCACACCTACTGATGAATCCTTTTCGTCTCCTCTCTCTGTTCCAGCCCTGCACAACGCTCTCCCCCAGCAGCCGTCTCGTCCCTCTAACCGCGCCGCGCCGCTCCCTCCCAAACCCTCGTCCTCCCAGCCTCCCCATCCACCTCCTCCCTCAGGGTCTGTGGTCTCCTCCTCCTCCTCCTCCTCCTCCCTGCTCCAGGCCCCGCCCCTCCCCCTCACGTCCCTCCCCACGCCGCCTGTGGCCCCTCCCCATCCCCGCCCCCGCGTCCCCTCGCCCACCGTGGGCATCCTGGACGCTCTGTCGGCCCAGCCTCCTCAGGCGCTGCTGGAGGAGGACGACGAGGAGCCGCCCACGCCCGCCGACGACCCCGAGAGCAGCCGCAACCCGCTGGGGCCGGTGCACATGTACCTGCAGTCGCTGCAGCCCCCTCCTCCTGCTGCTGCTGCTGCTGCTCCTCCCAATCCGCTGCGACCCGCGTCCTCCTCCTCCTCCATGCTCCATACGACCTCCACCCACCACCACCACCACCACACGCACCAGACCACCTCCCCTGCCACCACCACCACCACGCCTCCCCCTGGCCCCGCCCCCACGCAGCACAGACACCGCGCCCCCGGACACGCCCCCTCGCACCTGCAGCAGCAGCAGCAGAGCAAGGTGCAGCCGGCTGCAGCGCTGCAGCACAAACTACAGATGCAGATGCAGCAGCAACAACATCCCTCGCCGGCACGCAGCAAGACTGAAGCTTTCAGCACAGGTAAGCATGAAACGCCTTAAGGGTGCTGTCGCCTCACAGCTAGAAGGTCCTGGGTTCGATTCCCGCTAGGGGCGCTGCTGTGGGTGCTGGCGGCGTGTCTGCTCCTCCACGTCATCAGTGCCCATACCCGAGGCGGGGTTGGCGAAAGGGCCTTTCTGTGTGGAGTTTGCATGTTCTCCCCGTGTCCCCTAGGGTAGATACCCTCACATGTTCTCCCCGTGTCCCCTAGGGTAGATACCCTCACATGTTCTCCCCGTGTCCCCTAGGGTAGATACCCTCACATGTTCTCCCCGTGTCCCCTAGGGTAGATACCCTCACATGTTCTCCCCGTGTCCCCTAGGGTAGATACCCTCACATGTTCTCCCCGTGTCCCCTAGGGTAGATACCCTCACATGTTCTCCCCGTGTCCCCTAGGGTAGATACCCTCACAAAAACATGCAGTAATCCTGGACTCTAAACTGCCTCCCCCTGGCCAGCCGGGGCGCCTGATGGAGGGGACAGGAACTGGTTGGAATAACGTGTTCCTTCCACGCGCTACGTCCAACCAGGGAAACTCCCCCCTGTCAGGTGAAAAGAAGGCAGCTTGGACTCCTTATGCATTGAAGGAAGCATGAGGCCAGTCCGCTGCCTCCCCAGGTTGGTGGAGGGCCCAGGATCACATGGGGAATTGGCACTGGGTGAAAAAATGGGTTACAAAATCGTGAGGAAAAAAAAGAAAAAAAAAGAAAAGAAAGAAAAAAAAAAAAAAAAAAAAAAAATATATATATATATATATATATATATATATATATATATATATATATATATATATATATATATATATATATATATATATATATACAGTGTTGGGAAAGTTCTCTTTTTTTCTGAAATAGTTCAGTTCATAGTTCCTACCTTTCAAAACGAACTAGTTCCGTTCATAGTTCATTGTTGAATTTTTAGAACTAAAGTTCATGGTTCCAAAAAAAGAACTATTATAGTTATTTTTCGTTCTTTTTTTTCCCTCCCTCTTTTTTTTGTTCAAAATGATTGCAGCCCATAGCCATATACAACTGAAGATGTCCTTAGTTGATTTGTGAAGATTTTTATAATGAAGGCGCTCAGTTCAGTCCAGCCCTGTGCATCTCTGTGTGCTGAAAATTGAGCAGAAAATATCAGCAGAAATAGAGATCAACAAGCTCAAAGTGCGTCACTGAGTTTGTAGATCTGCTCTATTTTCAGCTCATTGTAGTTTAACTCTTGAACAGGGCTCAATGCTTAGCATTTTTACTACTATTTTACAATATCAATTTATTAACATAGCCAGGTCGACTGAAAGCCCGACCACCAATTAAGCAAATGAGCACGGGCTGTCGCGGGTATTGTTTCAGTCGGGTATCCCAACTCTATACAATAGCGCATATTGTTATATTAATCACAATGTGAAAGGGTCCCCCAAACCTTAAGGCCGCTGTAGTAGGCTAATTGCAGCCTACCGGTAGATAAAAATGAAAACGATCCGACGGCAAATCAGTCAATGATGGTAAGAATATAAAAGTGTTGTGCGTCCGAGCGCGCACGTGCATGGTGCGTTATTTATGATTAATCTCGGGATAGCGCCGGCACACGTGCGTGAGGCAAAAGGTTGCTGCGCAGACAGTATATGATTTAAATACACGCATAGCGCAGGGAGATTATACATTTTACCAACATGAACAGCTTTAGTAGCTCATTCAACGTGTTGGAGAGAAGCGTCCTTCCTTGATGCTGTGTTAAGCTGTCTGATGCTGTGCGCTGCTGACAGAGCAGAGGGAGGGGCGGGGCGGTGGGCAGGGAGAACAGATCTTCAAGCTAAGGATGCCTCGAGCCTCAACATGTTGATAACTTGTATATCTGCTCTATTTTAGCGAACAGCACCGCCGTACTACAGTAATATAAATTTAGGTATAACTCATAGAATGTGCACTTGTCATGTCTCTATCACAGCTGAATGGCCAAATGCTCTACTCGCACCGGTGCTATGAACTCTTTACTCACAAATGCGAGCCTGTCGAGCCCTGCTCTTGAGCGAAATCGAACGCAAGAAAAGTGACGTTCACTCACGCCAGAAATGAACGCGTTCACATCGCCGTTCTTCAAGCAGATATAGGGTCCGTTCGGTTCAAGTTCCTTAAAAATATGAACGGTTCAAAGAACTTTCGTTCTTTGAACGCGTTCGGGTACAACTCTGTATATATATATATATATATATATATATATATATATATATATATATATATATATATATATATATATATATATATATATATATATATATATATACAGTAAAAGCATGAAACGCCTTGAGTGTGTCTGAAGGACAACGTTGTTATATAACATTAGCTAAAGTATTGTCTAGTCGGCCGGGTGGCAAAACATTAAAACAGCATCCCCCATGCTAGACGTAGGCTATCAGCCAGAAATACGAGTTTATTTACAGCTTCTAAAAGAGGCCCAATAGTCACAAACACACAGATAGCCTCTCCCATAACAGCTCTAGTTTTCATACAAATAAGGGTTTCTGCAAAATCAATTAAACATGCTAAATGAATGTAGAAGGAGTGAACCCTCGATCCAACCCTCCATTCTCTAGAATTAAAAAAAAACAATAGAAAACAGTAGAATTTGTCGGAGCGCTCGCCCACTTGACACCAGAAGGGGGCGCCAAAGGAAGGGTTTGCTGGTCTATTAAACTCCTCTGGCCCTGGGGATGGTCTTTGAAGTTGATTGAGTTGATAAGTTTCTCCCTCTAGCATTTCTTCATCTTTCTAGTCTATTGAAATAAAGTCATTTTTCCAGTGCACTGCCTACTACTGTGGGCTTTTTTGATTCATTCATATTTAACTTACATCTCATTGAATAAGAAGGACAGCTTACCAACACAGTGGAATGCGTGGCTCTTTGCAAGGGGCTGATTAATTAACGCAGGCACTTGTAACCTAAGCATTTGCACATATTCTATCATCCAAATGTTCTGTTAAGTAATAGATCTGTCTTGTCTTGTGTTCTGGTAAATTCATTGAGGCGTTTCTTTCCTTCTCTTTGCTGTTGAAAGGTCCACTGAGAGAGAGTCCGTCTTCACTGTTGATGCATCATTCTCCCAAGATGCCTCACTTCCACCCGGGGGGGCAGCAGTCGCCTTCACAGCCCAAAAAACCTGTGAGTTATTATGTTGTTACACACTGCATTTATTATGTTGTTACACACTGCAGTTCAGAAACCTGTGAGTTATAATGTTCTTACACACTGAAACCTGTGAGTTATTATGTTGTTACACACTGCAGTTCAGAAACCTGTGAGTTATTATGTTCTTACACACTGCAGATCAGAAACATGTGAGTTATTATGTTGTTACACACTGCAGTTCAGAAACCTGTGAGTTATTATGTTTTTATACACTGCAGTTCAGAAATCTGTGAGTTATTATGTTCTTACACAAAAAGGAAAATCATTAACAAGGATTTTTTCAGACCTCCATTTCTAGGAAACAAAGAATGGGGGTAACTTTTTTTTTTACCATGTCCACACAACATCTCTAAGGTATATTAATGACATAGTAAAATATTGAGAATGAGTGGAATTCCCCTTTCAGACACGTGCATGCACACTTGCATTTGTGTGCACCTACGCAACACACACAGACACGCTATTAAAACAAGTATAGCATATTGAGAAAGATTGTTTACAATGCCTAATTGCACCCATAAGAGTAAATGACAAGACAAAAAACATAGGTCTACTTTTGGGTTAGGATTAGATGCTACATATTTTAGATGTGAGAAGTGAGGGGACGCCGTCCCCCTTCCACTACACCCCTGGTTCTTACACACTGCAGTTCAGAAACCTGTAAGTTATTATGTTTTTACACACTGCGGTTCAGAAACCTGTGAGTTATTATGTTTTTATACACTGCAGTTCAGAAACCTGTAAGTTATTATGTTTTTACACACTGCGGTTCAGAAACCTGTGAGTTATTATTTTATTACACACTGCAGTTCAGAAACCTGTAAGTTATTATGTTTTTACACACTGCGGTTCAGAAACCTGTGAGTTATTATTTTATTACACACTGCGGTTCAGAAACCTGTGAGTTATTATATTATTACACACTGCGGTTCAGAAACCTGTGAGTTATTATTTTATTACACACTGCAGTTCAGAAACCTGTGAGTTATTGTTCTTACACACTGCAGTTCATATCAGTGTTGCCAACTGCCAAAATACTAGAATGTGCTAGAGCAGTGGGTTTTCAACCATTTTCATACCAAGGCCCACTATTTATTGTTGGTATTGTGATTGGTTTAGCTCTGTTTGGTGTGCGTTCCCAGTGAGCACCGCTGCGGTGCGGTGCGGTGGTTAGTAAAATCAGAGAGGAGGGCTGGAAGGAGCGGTGGTAAACTCTGAATTCACTCCTGTACCGCTGAAGTCCCGTCCGCCCATAACGACGAGGCGCAGAAAACGACGAAATGTAGATTTCATTCTTCATTCTATTAGTCCGAGCGCATCGCCTGATAAAGATCTCGTTGTTGACTTCCATTTCGGACAGAATTGCCGCGACACCTTTTTTTTTTTTTTGTCCCATTCGCACCCATTCAATCCAATGCATTCAAAAGCCTCTCCTGAGATTCTGCCCCTGAATGTCGTGGGCGCATGGGTAGATCAACTAGGGCTAGACGTCACTTCCTGACTTTTGACCCGGAACTTTTTGCTCAGATCGTCAGAGGACAGGTTAGTCAAGACACCAGAAACGGCATGACGTCATCACACATCCTGTTTAGGAGATCTGGAGCTTTAAAATAAGTGTTTTTTTTACCGAATCCACTGGCTTGAGACGTGGCATAGGGCAGAAAAGGACGCACACGCGATCGCAGTCGATGTGTTAATTGTATGAATGTGTTTTTAGGAGCAGAGATCCAGTCTGCTGGGAGTCAAGGAGGAGAAGCGATCCCATTCCCCCGCTCTGCCTCCCTCTACGTTCAACCCTGCCCTACGCCAGGGGGACCCCCACCACAAGACCCTGGACCACCACAAGACCCTAGACCACCACAAGACCCTAGATCACCACAAGACCCTAGATCACCACAAGACCCTAGATCACCACAAGACGCTGGACAACAAGTACAGTCACAGTGAGTAGAGACCACACCCTGGGAACAGTGTTGATTTTATCCACTATCGCTACAGTATGTAGGGGTGTGACGATTCATTTAAAGGTAGGGTAAGTGATTTGAAATTCATGGTGTAGTACCAGCCTATTGCACTAGGGGCGTCCAACAGTAGCTACACTAGTATGTGAACCTGCTGCTCCATCCTGATTGGAGGAGAATTCGCCACCACCTTGGGAACTTTTATTAGCTCCTCTGCTAACGTGGGGGAGGGGGAAACTCCATATATGGTTTCCACACCTTATAATAGAGCATTTTAACAGAAAAAAAAATTGTGGGTGATATCTGACAAAAGTGAAATCACTTCCCCTACCTTTAACTCACTCACTTTACAATACACTTTACAGTTTACAATGTAAGCACTAAAATGTAGTAATACATTAGGGGCTCGATTTTCGCTCCACACGATGTCCCTAACGTTACCAGAAACCCGCAGCGAATTCCCTTATTGGTATTTTCGTCACCTTTCCTCTTCCCTTAGCCACTATTCTTTATGCCGACACCGTTATTTGTGACTGGAGGTGTGGTCATAGGCGTGTTTGTCACGCAGTCCCTTAAGTTGCTAATTTCGTCAAATAGATTTGGGAACTAGATAACGCCATCTCAAAGCACCCACTAACCGATATGAGAAGGCAGAGCCACGTGCGCACGGTGCGGCGTCTGTGCGCCTTGGAGATGTCCACGACTCCACGTGGAAAGGCGCCAGTTCAGTTCATCTCCTTATTTATGGATTGTCCTATAAACAGCTGTAGATTGCCTGCTGTCGGTCACTTCCTTGTGTTTAGGTAATGTACAGTATATAATATAATTAAATACATTAATTCACTTGTGACGCAATGCTGTGAATTGCAAAAAAGTCGGGAATTCGCGGCAAGAAAGACGTATTTTTGGTCATTCATTTCTCGGTCAATTCTGGACCATTTTTACATTTCAAAATGCAGCGTGACGGGAAAACGCCACTCTCTCAGATGCTGTATAGAATAAGTGGGTATGTGGCAAAATGTAACTGTCGGGGATTCGGTGGAAACGGTCCACCGAATCCCCGACAGTTGCATTTTGCTCGATCCCACATCGTAGAGAAGACCTACCCACATATTCTATACAGCATCTGAGAGAGTGGCGTTTCCCTGTCAAGCTGCATTTTGAAATGTAAAAAATGGTCCAGAATTGACAGAGAAATGAATGATCAAAAATATGTCTTTTTTGCCGCGAATTCACAATTTTTTTTTTTGCAATTTACTTTATAACATTTCGCAGACTTGGGATAAATGCACGTCACATACAGCAAAAAAACATGGAACATGTTTTTTTCAACATAACATGTTGAATGGTAAGAAATGATTGAGAATTGACCGAGCTATAATTGTTTGAAAATGAGAGCTATAATCTTTGAGAATAGGCTACTCATGTCTGCGTGCTTAGGAGGGTCAGACATAGCAGTAGGGATAAGGGAAATAGATATGGGTTGAATTAAAGGGAATGGCAAGACCAACACGGATTGGATGAAAGCTAAAAACGCCCAAACCACACCTATGCATAATTTAACGGGTATAGGAGGTGTTTAAGGGAGATAGCATGGTAACGAAATTACCAACTTTAGTGTGGGAACGTCTCTTCCCCAATGCTAAGTGCGTTAATTGCGTATAAGGGCTAATGTAACCAAAATCGAGCCCTAGACATACTATATAAGTCACTGCTATCTCAGTCTAATGAGGTGCTATCTAAACTACTTAGGAGGATAGTGCAAGTGCTATGGGTTGGTATGTAATACAAGTACTATGGCCTGAGACTCCACTAATATGTGATGTAAACTAAACTAAACTATTCAAGGGACTACGAACAAAACTGAAATCAAAATCTTGCTGTCAGAAATGATCAGGTGATTCTAACGAATCCACCACAGATGACTTACTTAACTCCGCCCCCACACAGGATCAGAGCTGAAGCCATTGGACGGTTTTCGGGCGGGGTCGGGGGCGGGGTCCCGCCCGCCCCTCCCAGACTCCCCGGCCCCCCCTCCCCCCTCCTCCTCCCAGCAGGACGGTGTGAAGGTCAAACAGGAACCCAAAACGCCTGTCGCCTCCAAGAAGTCTCAGGTGTGTACACACATGTTTTTAAAGTAGGGTTTGGGGCGGAACCCGCACAGGTGGTCCCAGAAAGAGAGTTTTACAGGGGGGGTCCCCGAGCTAATGGGACAGTAACCCCAAGAAAACAATGAAAGTAAATAAAAAAACAAACATATAAAAATAAATACATTAATAAATAGAAATCAATAAGCACTGCACGTGCAGCAAAGGAAAAGCTAGGGCATACCCCTAGGTTTTCCTTTGCTGCACGTGCAGTGCTTTGGTGAACAAATATGTTTTCAGGATACAGATCAAAATGACCATTAATCTTCTACATTCTCTAGTTGTGTAGACTAAGTTGGGCTAATTCACATGATGAATATTTTAACTCTTGAGGGTGTAAAAATGAAACCAAATGGACCCGCAAGGGTCCATTTGGTTTCATTTTTACGCTCTCAAAGAGTTACATCTGGTTAACCAGCTGCCCGCACCAGGGTGGCCTGGCAAAGGCAAAATTGTCCCGGTGGGAAAATGATGTGCCAATCCGCCCCTGAACGCCACTGTCTCTCTCTCACTGTCTGTCCAGGACGGTAAGCTGAAGCTAGGCTCGTGGGCCAGCCTGGCCCAGCGCTCCCAGTCCACCTCCCAGGCCTCGTCCCTGCGCTCCTCCAGCGACAGCTTTGAGCAGTTCAAACGAGCAGCCAGGGAGAAGGAGGAGAGAGAGAAGCAGCTGAGGGCCCAGGCGGAACAGGCCCGCCGCGAGCAGGAGAAACTACGGTACGTATAGAACAGGAGAAACTACGGTACGTATAGAACAGGAGAAACTACGGTACGTACAGAACAGGAGAAACTACGGTACGTATAGAACAGGAGAAACTACGATACGTATAGAACAGGAGAAACTACGGTACGTATAGAACAGGAGAAACTACGGTACGTATAGAACAGGAGAAACTACGGTACGTATAGAACAGGAGAAACTACGGTATGTATAGAACAGGAGAAACTATGGTACGTAGAGAACAGGAGAAACTATGGTACGTAGAGAACAGGAGAAACTACGGTACGTATAGAACAGGAGAAACTACGGTATGTATAGAACAGGAGAAACTACGGTACGTATAGAACAGGAGAAACTACGGTACGTATAGAACAGGAGAAACTACGGTACGTATAGAACAGGAGAAACTACGGTACGTATAGAACAGGAGAAACTACGGTACGTATAGAACAGGAGAAACTACGGTACGTATAGAACAGGAGAAACTACGGTATGTATAGAACAGGAGAAACTACGGTACGTATAGAACAGGAGAAACTACGGTATGTATAGAACAGGAGAAACTACGGTATGTATAGAACAGGCAGGAGAAACTACGGTACGTATAGAACAGGAGAAACTATGGTACGTATAGAACAGGAGAAACTACGGTATGTATAGAACAGGAGAAACTACGGTATGTATAGAACAGGAGAAACTATGGTACGTATAGAACAGGAGAAACTACGGTATGTATAGAACAGGAGAAACTATGGTACGTATAGAACAGGAGAAACTACGGTACGTATAGACCAGGCCCCGCCGCGAGCAGGAGAAACTACGGTACGTATAGACCAGGCCCCGCCGCGAGCAGGAGAAACTACGGTACGTATAGAACAGGAGAAACTACGGTACGTATAGAACAGGAGAAACTACGGTACGTATAGAACAGGAGAAACTACGGTACGTATAGAACAGGAGAAACTACGGTACGTATAGAACAGGAGAAACTACGGTACGTATGGAACAGGAGAAACTACGGTACGTATAGAACAGGAGAAACTACGGTATGTATAGAACAGGAGAAACTATGGTACGTATAGAACAGGAGAAACTACGGTATGTATAGAACAGGAGAAACTACGGTATGTATAGAACAGGCAGGAGAAACTACGGTACGTATAGAACAGGAGAAACTATGGTACGTATAGAACAGGAGAAACTACGGTATGTATAGAACAGGAGAAACTACGGTATGTATAGAACAGGCAGGAGAAACTACGGTACGTATAGAACAGGAGAAACTACGGTACGTATAGAACAGGAGAAACTACGGTATGTATAGAACAGGAGAAACTATGGTACGTATAGAACAGGAGAAACTACGGTACGTATAGACCAGGCCCCGCCGCGAGCAGGAGAAACTACGGTACGTATAGACCAGGCCCCGCCGCGAGCAGGAGAAACTACGGTACGTATAGAACAGTGGTCCTTGAGAGGGTTCCAGCTTGTCCTCAGGCGGAACAGGCCCGCCACGAGCAGGAGAAACTACGGTATGTATAGAACAGGCAGGAGAAACTACGGTACGTATAGAACAGGAGAAACTACGGTACGTATAGAACAGGAGAAACTATGGTACGTATAGAACAGGAGAAACTACGGTACGTATAGACCAGGCCCCGCCGCGAGCAGGAGAAACTACGGTACGTATAGAACAGTGGTCCTTGAGAGGGTTCCAGCTTGTCCTCAGGCGGAACAGGCCCGCCACGAGCAGGAGAGACTACGGTATGTATAGACTAGAACAGTGACTAATTAAATTATCCATTCGATTACGATTCATTGATTAATCGTTGCAGCCTTAGTATGACCAATCACTGATGGCTGTCTCCCCATGTGACCTAATGTCCTCCTTAACAGTCAAGTTAACAGGTGTGTTCCACACCTGCCAAACCCCAGGTGTTGTTGCCAAAACCCTTCCTTTGCCCTCCAACCCGTGGAAATGTCAGGTCTCCATGTGCCTTGCATGGTTTTCTCCACCGCATGGAGCTGGTGGTGAATGCATTAAACCGCTCTCTAAATGCAGAGTTTTACACGTCTGTCCTTCCTTTCCGCCGCAGCGGCCGTGACGGAGAGGAAGGGGCGGAGCCTCCCCGGCGCTCGCAGGACGACTCCCGTCGACGACAACAACACCAGGAGACGACGACGCGCTCGCCTCTGGCCACGCCCACGCCCCCCGCCTCCACCACGCCCACTCTGTCCCCGCAGCCGCCTCCCACTCAGCCACAGGCCCCACCTCCACCCGCCTCTAGCTCCTCCTCCTCCTCCTCCGCTGCACAGAACGCTCTGGACCAGCAGAGGGAGATGGCGCGCCGCCGAGAGCAGGAGAGACGCAGGAGAGAAGCTGTGAGTGGAAAAATAAAACCATCTGGACCAGGCCACAAACTTTCTGTCTCATGTGTACCGTATTTTCCACACTATAAGGCGCACCGGATTATAAGGCGCACCTTTTCGAACTGTTTTCATATCTAAGGCGCACCGGATTATAAGGCGCAGAGAATAGAAGCTACTACAGTTAACATAGAATAGAAGCTTCTGCAGTCGAACGATCCATATATAAGGCGCACTGGATTATAAGGCGCAGTGTGGATTTTTTAGAAAATTAAAGGCTTTTAGGTGCGCCTTTTAGTCCGGAAAATACGGTAGTTCATAGAATGAAACAATTAATGCTTTCACTACCGTGATTTTTTTCAGATGCCACCCGAAATAAAAGCAGGGAGCTTGGGAAGGAGGGCGAAGCATAGTTTTACTGAGGTTATGGTTAGGTTTGTGGTATAAGACTTCAGTGTTTTGTATCTTACAACATTATGTATGAGTACAACACAGAGAATGTTTGCATTCGCCATCTTTGTTGAAGAAGAGTCTATTTATGTCTGAGATAAATAATCTTACTTATCTTTCATAGTGGTTTAAACCCTGTGGAAATGTTGTATTAAGTTTTAAAATCCATTGTTTTTCTGCAAACTTCCTCTCTCCCTCTGTCCATGTTTGGTCACATTTTAGTCCACACTCTTCCATTCCCTCAATTCCATGTCCAATAAAATGCTGTTCTATTATTACTATTAGTTAGCGTTAGTTTTAGGCATAGCCTAGTTTTATTGAGGTTATGCTGAGGGTTAGGGTTAGTGTTTGGCCGTGCTTCATGCGGTTACTAACCGCATGAAGCAAAGTTACTTTTACTCAGTAAAACTTCCTTCACCCCGCCCTACTAGTAGTAGTGGGCAGGGTAAAACAAGCGCTCCTTCCCAAGCTCCCTGCTTTATTTCGGGTGAAATCTGAAAAATCGCCTCACTACCGCCCCTGGTGGTCAAAAATACCTCAGACTACTAAAGTAAAGTTGGAGCTGCACAGCGAGACAAAATGGTAGCCTGGCTAAAGCCAGACCCAATCAGCAGATTGGTCTGGAACAGCTCAATTCTACAGCTGTTCCTGTTGAGTGAAATATTCTCTATTTATGAAAGAAATAAGATGCCATTGGTGTATTTATTTGTTTATTTTAGTTATATAGGGAAAGTATAATGTTTTAAGCGATGTTTGTCTTATTAGTCAGGGATCCTTTTTAAAAGTAGAGGACACAAGAATGAAATTAAATTTGATGAAACGTAATGTAAATCCTTGTGCTCCACAGATGGCTGACACCATCGACATCAACTTCCAGAGCGACCTCATGGCCATCTTCGAGGAGAACCTCTTCTGAGGACCCCCCCCCCCCCACAGACAGCCCCCCCACCCCTCCCCCCCCGCAGAAAGGCTGGGCTCACATACAAGACACACTGGCGTCATACGACATGTACAGGACCTGTAGATGGCACCGCTCATACATCCATACAGGACATACATCCATACATACGGTATGTATGTGCGTACGTACATACATACATACATAGGCTTGCTGCTCCTGCATACATACGTCTCTCTCTCTCTCTCTCTCTCTCTCTCTCTCTCTCTCTCTCTCTGTCTCTCTCTCTATCTCTCTCTCTCTCTCTCTCTCTCTCTCTCTCTCTCTCTCTCTCTCTCTCTTGCTTGTAACATGAATGAGAGTTGAAACCAGAGCCGCAGCAGAATAACTCTCGTTTCTGTTATTCAGTTTTTCTTTCTTCTGATGTTTTTTTCCGGGACACGGCGGCTGTAGGAGGAGTTTTTCCCACAGACACTGACTGATCAGAGAGTTAAGATAAAAACAAGGAGCACGGCGGGACGGAACTTTTCTATGAAAACAGAAAAAAATAAACAAAAAAACAAAACAAAAAACAAAACAAAAAAACAACAAAAAACAGCGTTGGGAAGAGAAGAGACTTTAATTTAAGTAGTATGTTTAAAAAAAAAAGGAGAAGGAGAAAAGGTAGTGGTCCTTGGAGTCTCCACCAGGGGGAAAACAGAGACGTTAAAAGAGTCAACAAGTTGTTGTTGTTTTTTTCCTTTCCCCCGAATCTCTTCCAAATCCTGACTTGTTTTTCCTAATGTGTTTTTTTTTTACCTTTTTATTTAATTGAAACAGATGTTATTCTGGGGTTTTGGTGGGAGCGGCGGGTTGCCAGGTCAGGTTTTTAGAATCTCCTCCAGATAAAAACAGATGGTTTTTAGAACTCGCATCCACCGACTGTGGCTTTAAAAACACACACGGACCTCCTTAAAGGAAGTATAGACAACATTTAAGCCTAATTTCAAATGATATAGATATTTATATATCTAGCCTTTTCCCCTATCTATCCACCACTATATGATAGTGCTGGATGTTTTTCTGCAGAAAGACACATCCCTCTTATTTAGGTTTTATTTACTATGTTTATGTTGACGTTTCACTGTTGATGTTGTTTATCCTCTGGCAGGATGTTGTCTATGTTACCTTTAAGTCTCTGTTGTAGCAAAAACACAAGAGTAAACAAATGATGCATACATTACAGGGCTGAAGTGATTAAAGGCAATAGGGGCAACTTTAGTGTGTACAAACACTGTGTTTGTAAACAGAATCTAACTCCACCTCACCTCCACTCTATTGGCGCATTATGAAACCACTGGAGACTGCTGTGCTGTGATTGGCTAAAACGCTGCCTCACCCTCCACACAACCTCCCTCCCCCTCACACATTAGCACCGCCTTCCCTGAGCCAGACAAATTTTTGTTTTCATGATTTGTTGACAACAACAAAGTTCTGGACCGTCTGCAGGACGAAGCAAGTGTCTGTCTGCAGGGAAACAACTGCAGCATCAAAGTAGAAGCAACATAGAGGGGAAAACAATATAGGTATATAACCAACAATATAGGTATATATCTAATTTTATTTTTGGCTCAAAAGTTGCCCCTGTTACCTTTAAAGTCTCTCTGTTGTAGCAAAACCATAAGAGTAACTAAAAAAACGAAATGATGCATCCAGGGCTGAAGTGATTAATGTATGTTTTGTAAAAAATAAAATACAAAGTAACTGTGAACTAATGTTTCCACATAACTTTAGTGGAGTAAAAAGTACAATGTTTATATAAGAGATGTAGTGGCAGCAGAGGTAAAACCTAACTTTCAAAGTGTTTGAAATTTGTAATAAATGCTCAAGTGTAAAGAGTACAAATGCCAACCAGCTACAACCAGGTGATTGAGTGAACTGCCCTGGTCACTGGTGGTCCCTCTGCTGCCGTGGACCACCCACAGCCTCACTCCACTTCCACCTAGACTTCTGTTAGTTTGTCCTTTTTTAAAAGGGACAACGGTGAGTTTACAGAATGCATTGGAGAATGGGGCTGGCATGAGTACATGAACGTTTTCTGCCCCCTCAATGTCGCAAGTGTCTATAACGGCTCTGGGATCTGTGTTGTGGGTGGTCCGCTGGAAAACCTGGTCCGTGTTGTGGGCTGTTTGGTGGAAAACCCGGTCCGTGTTGTGGGCGGTTTGGTGGAAAACCCGGTCCGTGTTGTGGGCGGTTTGGTGGAAAACCCGGTCCGTGTTGTGGGCGGTTTGGTCGGAGAGGAAACTCAGAGGATTGGAAGGAATGATGACATTTTTTTTTAATGAAACAAAAGTGTTGGAATGTGTCCTTTGCCTTAGAGCTATGGCCTGTAAACCTAAAGGATCACACCTTGCAAAATTAATTATACATATTATATATAAATAGATACATGAATATATATATTATATACGATGAAAAGTCAAAAAATTAAAGAAAAAAAAAGAAAAAAAGCGAACGTGAAAAGAATTTTGTGGGGGGAGCAAAGCTCGCCTCTTGTGTTCATATCTGAGCTCTGGTTTTATTTTATTTTTTATTTACTGTAAAGGAAAACTTTTTTATGATTCTATTGAAAAGATTGTTTTTGTCTGTTTTATTCTCTCTCTCTCATACGTTGTCTGTCTTTCCTTGACTCTATGCCAAAACCAATCTTATTATCGAGTGCTGAACGTTTTCATTCACCGTTTTATTTGAATTTATTTTACACTTAAACTCGCATCATGCATCGTCCTTTCACTTTATATTAAAGGCTACCTTTTTCTATTTTTATTGTTTTCAATTTGACTTTTATCCCTTTTTAAATAAGGCGCTGATGACGATGCACCAGTTTTGCTCCGTTGTAATAGTGTGAATAAGGAGTTATTACTATAAGAATCATTTTGGACGTCACTTCTTTTTATTTACCGGGCACATCTCTGCAGCCAGAATGACTACTAGTGGCTACTGTCGTTACTGCACTGTGGCTACTGTAGCTACTGTGGCTACTGCACTGTGACTACTGTAGCTACGGTGGCTACTGTAGCTACGGTGGCTACTGTAGCTACGGTGGCTACTGTAGCTACTGTGGCTACTGTAGCTACGGTGGCTACTGTAGCTACTGTGGCTACTGTAGCTATGGTGGCTACTGTAGCTACTGTGGCTACTGTAGCTACTGTAGCTACTGTGGCTACTGTAGCTACTACACTGTAGCTACTGTGGCTACTGTAGCTACTGCACTGTAGCTACTGTGGCTACTGTAGCTACTACACTGTAGCTACTGTGGCTACTGTGGCTACTGCACTGTAGCTACTGCACTGTGGCTACTGTAGCTACGGTGGCTACTGTGGCTACTGCACTGTGGCTACAATCTGCAATCTGTATGATAAGACATTTAATTTTAGGCTCATTTTCCCTCAATCCCATTTTTAGTTACTTTTTGTGTTTGATTTTCCCTTTTCATGATATTCTCATCAGTGACCATGATAACAGTTGGCGTTATTGTGTGCCATTTCTGTTTTTATTTTGATTTTTGTTTTGTTTTTTTAGTGGGAAGAAGGATGCTGTTCAAACATCCATGAGTGTATTTTGGTTCTATACATTTTTCTATGTTTTATTTCTTTTTTCCCTTTTCATTCATTCATTTTTATTTCAGTTTTTTTTTTCTTTCTTTCTGACTTTATATTCTCTCCTCTTGAACAACCTGTTGGTATGTTGGTGAGTAAGTATTGAGGGCGATAGTTTCATCATCCTGTTTAATTATGGAGTAAAAAACAACAAAAACATCTCTTTTTTTAAGAAAAAAGGTATTAAAATTATATAAAAAAAATAACCCACTTATATGCGTGGTGGTGGTTGGTGTTTGTTTATAACCATTTTTGTTCTGTTCCCTCTAGTGCCTTTGAGTATAGACAGAGTTCTGAG